>JAQQAC010011087.1:29096253-29132698 GCA_029783875.1 Phataginus tricuspis | reverse complement strand
CAGGAAAGAAGAACAATCCCATATGAGCAGTCTAAACTCACAATTAACCAAACTGGAAAAAGAAGAACAAATAAGACCCAAAGTCAGTAGAAGGAGGGACATAATAAAGTTTAGAGCATAAATAAATAAAATCGAGAAGAATAAAACAATAGAATCAATGAAAACAGGAACTGGTTCTTCGAGAAAATAAACAAAATAGATAAACCCCTAGCCAGACTTATCAAGAAAAAAAAGAGAGTCTACTCACATAAACAGAATCAGAAATGAGAAAGAAAAATCACTACAGACAGCACAGAAATACAAAGAACTATTAGAGAATACTATGAAAAATTATATGCTATCAAACTGGATAACCTAGAAGAAATGGACAATTTTCTAGAAAAATACAACCTTCCGAGGCAGATCAAGAAAGAAACAGAAAATCTCAACAGTCCAATTACCAGCAATGAAATTGAACTGGTAATCAAAAACCTACCTAAGAACAAAACGCCTGAACCAGATGGCTTCACCGCTTAATTTTATCAAACATTTCGTGAAGACCTAATACCCATCCTCCTTAAAGTTTTCCAAGGAGTAGAAGAAGAGGGAATACTTCCAAACTCATTCTATGAGGCCAGCATCACTCTAATACCAAAACTGGGCAAAGACACCACAAAAAAAGAAAACTACAGACCAATATCCCTGATGAACATAGATGCAAAAATACTCAACAAAATATTAGCAAACCGAATTCAAAAGTACATCAAAAAGATGATCCATCATGATCAAGTAGGATTTATTCCAGGGATGCAAGGATGGTACAACATTCGAAAATCAATCAACATCATCCACCACATCAACAAAAAAAGGACAAAAACCACATGATCATCTACATAGATGCTGAAAAAGCATTTGACAAAATTCAAAATCCATTCATGACAAAAACTCTCAACAAAATGGGTATAGAGGGCAAGTACCTCAACATAATGAAGGCTATATATGACAAACCCAAAGCCAACATTATACTTAACAGCGAGAAGCTGAAAGCTTTTCCTTTAAGATGGGGAACAAGACAAGGATGCCCACTCTCCCCACTTCTATTCAACATAGTACTTGAGATCCTAGCCACGGCAATCAGACAACAAATAAATAAAATCGAGAAGAATAAAACAATAGAATCAATGAAAGCAGGAACTGGTTCTTCGAGAAAATAAACAAAATAGATAAACCCCTAGCCAGACTTATCAAGAAAAAAAGACAGTCTACTCACATAAACAGAATCAGAAATGAGATTACAAAGAAATAAAAGGCATCCAGATTGGCAGGGAAGAAGTTAAACTGCCCCTGTTTGCAGACACATGATATTGTACATAAAAAACCCTAAATTTTTTTGTTCACTCCAAAACTACTAGATCTGAATTCAGTAAAGTTGCAGGATACAAAATTAATGCGCAGAAATCTATGACATTCTGGTACACTAACAATGCCTAGCAGAGAGAGAAATCAGGAAGACAGTTGATTGAAAGTTGCATCAAAAAGAATAAAATACCTAGGAGTAAACCTAACCAAGAAAGTGAAAGACCTATACTCTGAGAACTACAAGACATTCATGAGAGAAATTAAAGAAGATACCAATAAATGGAAACATATCCCGTGCTCATGGATAGGAAGAATTAATATTGTCAAAATGGTCATCCTGCCTAAAGCAATCTACAGATTCAATGCAATTCCTATCAAAATACCAAGACCATATTTCAACGAACTAGAGAAAATCATTCTAAAATTCAAATAGAACCACAAAAGACCCCGAAAAGCTAAAGCAATCCTGAGAAGGAAGAATAAAGCTGGGGGGATTATGCTCCCCAACTTCAAGCTCTACTACAAAGCCACAGTACTCAAGACAATTTGATACTGGCACAAGAACATACTCATAGACTAATGGAACAGACTAGAGAGCCCTGATACAAACCCAACCATATATGGGCAATTAATATGTGATAAAGGAGCCATGGATATACAATGGGGAGATGACAGCCTCTTCAGTACCTGGTGTTGGCAAAACTGGGCAGCTACATGCAAGAGAATGAAACTGGATTATTGTTTAACCCCATACACAAAAGTAAACTCAAAATGTATCAAAGACCTGAATATAAGTCATGAAACCATAAAACTCTTAGAAAAAAACATAGGCAAAAATCTCCTGAATATAACCATGAACGACTTCTTCCTGAACGCATCTCCTCCAGCAAGGGAAACTAAAGCAAAAAATGAACTCATGGGACCACATCAAACTAAAAGTTTCTGTACAGCAAAGGACACCATCAACAGAACAAACAGGCATCCTACAGTATGGGAGAATATATTTGTAAATGACATATCCGACAAGGGGTTAACATCCAAAATATATAAAGAACATACACGCCTCTACACCCAAAAAGCAAATAACCCAATTATAAAATGGGCAGAGGATATGAAGAGACAGTTCTCTAAGGAAGAAATTCAGATGGCCAACAGACACGTGAAAAGTTGCTCCACATCACTAATCATGAGGGAAATGCAAATTAAAACCACAATGAGATATCACCTCACACCAGTTAGGATGGCCAACATCCAAAAGACTAAGAACAACAAGTGCAGGCGAGGATGCAGAGAAAGGGGAACCCTCCTACACTGCTGGTGGGAATGTAATCTAATTCAACCATTGTGGAAAGCAATATGGAGGTTCCTCAAAAAACTAAAAATACAAATACCATTTGACCCGGGAATCCCACTCCTTAGAATTTACCCAAAGAATACAACTTCTCAAATTCAAAATGACATATGCACTCCTATGTTCATTGCAGCACTTTTTAAAATAGCCAAGATATGGAATCAACCTAAGTGTCCATCAGTAGATGAATGGATAAAAAAGATGTGGTACATATACACAATAGAATACTATTCACCCATAAGAAGGAAACAAATCTTGCCATTTGCAACAACATGGATGGAGCTGGAGGATATAATGCTCAGTGAAATAAGCCAGGCTGAAAAAGTCAAGTGCCAAATGATTTACCTCATTTGTGGATTATAACAACGAAGAAAACTGAAGGAACAAAAAAGTAGCAGACTCAGAGAGTCGAAGAAGGAACTAGTGGTTACCAAAGGGGAGGGGTGTGGGAGGGCAGGTGGGGAGGGAGGGAGAAGGGGATAGTGGGGTATTATGTTTAGTACACATGATGTGGGGAATCACTGGGACTGAATTGGGGTATGAGTGGGGACTTGATAATATGGGTAAATGTAGTAACCACATTGTTTTCTCATGTGAAACCTTCATAAGAGTGTATATCAATAATACCTTAATAAATAAATAAATAAATAAATAATAAAAAAGAAAATCCATCAACATCATCCACCACATCAATAAAAGAAGGAGAAAAAGCACAGATCATCTCCACAGTTGCTGAAAAAGCATTCGACAAAATTCAACATCCATTCAAGATAAAAACTCAACAAAATGGGTATAGAGGGCAAGTACCTCAACACAATAGAGGCATATATGACAAACTCACAGCCAACATTATACTTACCAGTGAGAAGTTGAAAGCTTTTCCTTTAAGATCAGGAACAAGACAAGGATGCTGAATGGCCCCACTTTTATGCAACATAGTTCTGGTGATCCTCGCCATGGCAATCAGTCAACACAAAGAAATGAAAGGCATCCAGAATGGTAAGGAAGAAGTCAAACTGTCCCTGCTTGCAGATGACATGATATTGTACATAAAAAACCCACTCCAAAACTACTAGATCTAATACCTGAATTCAGCAAAGTTGTGGTACAAAATTAATACACAGAAATCTGTTGCATTACTATACACTAATGATGAACTAGCAGAAAGAGAAATCAGGTATACAATTCCATTCACACTTTCATCAAAAAGAATAAAATACCTAGGAATAAACCTAACCAAGGAAGTGAAAGACTTATACTCTGAAAACTACAAGACACTCATGAGAGAAATTAAAGAAGAAACTAATAAATGGAAACATATCCTGTGCTCATTGATAGGAAGAATTAATATTGTCAAAATGGCCATCCTGCCTAAAGTAATATACAGATTCAATGCAATTCCTATCAAAATACCTACAGCATTCTTCAACGAATTAGAACAAATATTTCTAAAATTCATATGGAACCACAAAATACCCTGCATAGCCAAAACAATCCTGAGAAGGAAGAATAAAGTGGGACGGGTTATGCTCCCTGACTTCAAGTTCTACTACAAAGCCACAGTAATCAAGACAATTTGGTACTGGCACAAGAACAGACCCACAGACCAGTGGAACAGAATAGAGAGTCCAGATATAAACCCAAGCATATATGATCAATTAATATATGATAAAGGAGCCATGGATATACAATGGGGAGATGACAGCCTCTTCAACAGCTGGTATTGGCAAAACTGGACAGCTAGATGCAAGAGAATGAAACTGGATTATTGTTTAGCTGCATACACAAAAGTAAACTCAAAGTGGATCAAAGACCTGAATCTAAGTCATGAAACCTTAAAACTCTTAGAAAAAAAAATAAGCAAAAATCTCTTGGACATAAACATGAACAACTTCTTCATGAACATATCTCCCTGGGCAAGGGAAACAAAAGTAAAAGTGAACACGTGGGACTATATCAAACTAAAAAGCTTCTGTACAGCAAAGGACACCTTCAGTAGAACAAAAAGACATCCTATAGTATGGGAGAATATATTCATAAATGACATACTCGATAAAGGGTTGACATCCAAAGTATATAAAGAGCTCACACACCTCCACAATCTCCACATGAACAGACACTTCTCCAAAGAAGAAATTCAGATGGCCAACAGGCACATGAAAAGATGCTCCCCATCACTAATCATCAGAGAAATGCAGATTAAAACCACAATGAGATATCACCTCACACCAGTGAGGATGGCCAACATCCAAAAGACAAACAACAACAAATGTTGGCGAGGATGTGGAGAAAAGGGAACCCTCCTACACTGCTGGTGGGAATGCAAATTAGTTCAACCATGGTGGAAAGCAGTATGGAGGTTCCTCAAAAAGCTAAAAATAGAAATACAATTTGACCCGGGAATTCCACTCCTAGGAATTTACCGTAAGAATGCAGCAGCCCAGTTTGAAAAAGACACATATGCACCCCTATGTTTATTGCAGCACTATTTACAATAGCCAAGAAATGGAAGCAACCTAAGTGTCCATCAGTAGATGAATGGATAAAGAAGATGTGGTACATATACATAATGGAATATTATTCAGCCATAAGAAGAAAACAAATCCTACCATTTGTAAAAGCATGGATGCAGCTAGAGGGTATTATGCTCAGTGAAATAAGCCAGGTAGAGAAAGACAAGTATCAAATGATTTCACTCATCTGTGGAGTATAAGAAAAAAGCAAAAAGTGAAGGAACAAAACAGCAGCAGACTCACAGATCCCAAGAATGAACTAACAGTTACCAAAGGGAAAGGGATTGGCGAGGATGGGTGGAACGGGATGCATAAGGGGGAAAAAGGGTCATTATGATTAGCACGTATAATGTAGTGGGGGGGAACACGGGGAAGTCAGTATAACACAGAGAAGACAATTAGTGATTGTATAGCATCTTACTATGCTGATGGACAGTGACTGTAATGGGGTATGTGGAGGGGACTTGATAATGGGGGGAGTCTAGTAACCATAATGTTGTTCATGTAATTGTACATTAATGATAGCAAAATAAAAAAAAATGCATTGTTTTAGAAAAAAATCACAAAAAAAAATCTTTTAAAAACAGTAAGTTACAGACCCATAAATCAGTGGAACAGAATAGAGAGCCCAGATACAATCCCAAGCATCTATGGTCAATTAATACATGATAAAAGAGCCATGAATATACAATGGGGAAAAGAGCCTCTTCAACAACTGGTGTTGATGAAACTAGACAGCCACATGCAAGAGAATAAAACTGGATTATTGTCTAACCCCATACACAAAAGTAAACTCGAAATGGATCAAAGACTTGGATGTAGGTCATGAAACCATTACTTCGAAGAAAACATAAGCCAAAATCTCTTGGATATAAACATGAGCAACTTTTTCCTGAACATATCTCCTTGGGCAAGGGAAATGAAAGCAAGAATGAACAAGTGGGACTACATCAAACTAAAAGTCTTCTGTATAGCAAAGGACACCATCAGCAGAACAAAAAGGCAGCCTATAGTATAGGAGAATGTATTAATAAATGACTCATCCTATAAGGGGTTAACATCCAAAAATATATAAAGAACTCGAACACCTCAACACCCAAAAGAACAAATAACCTGATTAAAAAATGGGCAGAGGATCTGAATAGACAATTCTCCAAAGAAGAAATACAAATGTCCAACAGGCACATGAAAGATGCCCCATATTGCTAATCATCAGGGAAATGCAAATTAAAACCACAATGAGATATCACCTCACACCAGTTAGAATGGCCACAATCCAAAAGACAAGAAATAACAAATAGCGGCAAGGATGTAGAGACATAGGAACCCTCCTACACTGTTGGTAGGACTGCAAACTGGTGCAACTGATGTGGAAAATAGTAAGGAGGTTCTTCAAAAAACTAAAAATAGAAATACCATTTGCTCCAGGAATTCCACTCCTAGGAACTTACAAGAAAACAAAATCCCTAATTTGAAAAGATATATGCCCCTTATGCTTATTGACGCACTGCTTGCAATAGCCAAGATATCAAAGCAACCTAAGTGTCCATCAATAGATGAATGGATAAAAAAGAAGTGGTACATATAGACAATGGGATATTATTCAGCCATATAAAGAAAAGAAATCCTGCCATTTGCAATAACATGGATGGAGCTAGAGGGTATTATGCTCAGTGAAATAAGCCAGGCGGAAAAAGACAAATACTATATGATTTCACTTACTTGTGGAGTATAAAAAGAAAGCAAAACAGAAGGAACAAAATGGCATTAGACTCAGACACTGAGAAGTGACTAGTGTTTATCAAAGGGGAGGGGAGTGCGTGTGGTCAGAGAGGATGGGAAAGGGGACTGTTGTACCACTGTGATATATATTTGGTAAAATTTTAAAAATTAAAAAATAGTAAGTCAAACTTTTCACTAATGTCGACTGACTTTGCTCCTATTACTCTAAAGCATATGGTTTTACTATACTCTTAAAACTTAAACCTTTAAAAACCTGGATAGACTAGGAATTTAGGCCTAAGTAGACATTGTAATGTTAACTGATGGTCAACTAATAAATCTAATCTTCTTTTCTACATGGTGAAGTTACACTGATATATGTTAACATTTGTATCATTATTTACAATCAGTTCAGAACAGTAGGCCTTCCTTTAAGAATATTATCTTAGAATAAATTTCATGCTGTTACATGCAGCATTCAGAAAACAATAGTTGTGCACTGAATTAAAACCTGCCAAGACTGTGAAAAGTGAAAAAAAAAATCTATTTTGCCACCCACTCATAGAGTGCAACCTTTAGAAAGGGATTATTTCCATTACATTTTTATCAGGGACGGGCAAAGAAAAGTGTGTCATGTTATTAAAGAGCCTGGAAATGCAATGACTTTCAGGTTGCTAAGCAACACTGCCATGTTAAAGGCCCCAGTATCTGTGATCTCTAGAGAACACACTTAAATTTCATTAAAACCTGCTCATAACCATTACAAAAAAGGACACGGAGTTCATAAACAGGCTTTGTTTTTTGACATAACAATGAAAGAATAGAAAAAAAATCAAGTGGCATCAAAACTTTTGGGATACTTAAAACCAAGTATTTTGGAAACCCAATTAATGAAATCTATGCTGTTTCTAGGGCTGTTTCATAGAAAGAAAGCAAGTCCTATCAGTTTACAGTAAATAAATTACTATCCTGAAAAAAAATTACACTGTATAGAACTTTGACATTTTCTCTGAAGATAAACATGTTCTGTGTATAAATCAGGAAGAGAGGCAAGGACCATTTGAAATGGGAGAGCCACTCATTGCCTGCATCATGGGGTTCATGAGAGTACATGGTAGCGACTGAAATGGGCCAATGAGATGCACAGACAGTAATTCTCAGGAACACTTTCACGACATTTCCTTTAGCAGTGGTGCTGGAAAAAAGCTAATCCCTGAAGGAGGAAAAGTCAGGACACGTATCAGAACAATCCCACGTGTATCACTGGGGCGCCAGACAAGCTCTTTGGCTCAGCTCCGGAAGATAATAATGAGACTTGGTCTCTTTGTACTGTACATGCTTACACGTAACCTCCTTATTCATCTCCTGAGGCTCTAGAGAGAGAGAGTGGAGGAGACTGTGTGGTGAGCTCAGATTTACTCATCATTCCTACAACTCCAAATATTAAAAGATCAAAGTCTACTAACACGGATCAGAAGGGCCATTTTCTGTGATGGTTGATTTTAAAAGAAAATTCTTAACTAGAAACTGCCTGGGTGCCATCAGATTTGCTAAAAATAAAAGGGTAGTTACAGAGTGGTGAAGGGTTTTTATTACTCAAATATTGTTATTTTCAATACCCAGGAACTCAGACTGACCTGGGAAGCATATGTCCTTGGGGTATGAATAAATTTGCTGCTGATAAACTGATGGGTGGTTTGCTCTCACATGCTCACAATCAAAAGTGCCAATTCAGGCCTAGGCAGAATGTTTTTATAAGTCAGCACATTTGAGATACACAAATCAATTGCAAAGGGAACATTCAAATCTTGCAAAAAATATGGGGTTTCATAAATCACTGCCAGTGATAGTGGAAGATTCACACCCAAAACCTTTGATGAGTAACTGGACCATCACCAGCTGAAGAAGAGAGGAAGCCGTCCCAGGGTGGAGATAGGGCAGGCGCCTCATAGAGGAACGCCAACTTTGAAGAGCGATAGAAAACTTCAACAGCTTCACAAAAAAGGCCCCATTTTATGATGGTGCTGGGAAGGTTAAATGCGAAGGCTGTTTTAATGTATATCATGCCATTTTGATCATGCAAAAGACGACCCCCCGAAAGTCTCATATCACCTGTGGAGCCCCATGTGATGGAGTGAAGGGCCCAGCAGCAGGCTGCCCTGGCAGGGCCTTGGGGGGCTGCACACTCAGAGTCGGACCTGCTGTCCGCTGACTCTCACGGACAGGGGGATGGGAACACGGCTCTCCGGGTGGAGTCACGGCTGTCCTGGCTGGAGTCAGGAGAAGACCCAGAACACTGCGGGCTCCACAAGGACCCACCCTCACTCCCAGCCTCACCTACCCTGCCAGCTGGGAACAGTAAGGACCAATCTTACATGCACTTTATTCAAGTTCCCACTGGTGACTATGAAAGCCCAGGTCTCTCCTCACCCTTCTTCCCCTAGACTCTCAACCCCACATGGCCCTGTACAGCCCTTTCTTGGGCCCCTTGGACAGTCAATAGCAAGACTACCTATATCCTCAATCTCTTCCAGGATGTCCCTTTCACTTTCTTGCTCTAACTGAAACTGGGCCATCCCCAAACAATACTGCTTCCCCAGCAGGCATTTCTCACAGCCCTCAAACCACCAGGCCTGGCAGAGCTCCTTGGTTGTCACCGCTGCTTCCTGACCATTCTCCACCCCTCCTCCTCCTGCCCCCACCTCCCACCAACAGCTTGAAATCCACTGCCACTAAAGAAGTCTGTTACTCTTTCCTGGGGCACTTGTCCGTGGGTCCCTCCATCCCCAGCTCACCGTCCTGGTCTTCAACAGCACTCCTGTCACAGCACATGGTAAAATCAATATTCACGGGAAGGATCCTTCTGGTACCACTCAGTTCTTTGGCTTTTCCTCCATTAACCCTGTTGTCCACACTTCAGACAGTCAGTCCTGTGGTTTACTCTAGGCCTGCTCATCACCATTAACTGGCAGCCTCCCACAGTCCTCATTCAGGCACCCTACTTTCTGATCGCTGTCTCCCTCACCATTCCTCTCTCAGTCTAGACCCCTCTTCCTTAGAATTCTATATCCAGCGGTCAACCAGGCATTCCCGCCTGGACGTCTGACAAGCATCTCAAATGAAACATACACCAAACTGACCTCCTGACTTTCTCTCCCTCTACACCAGTTCATCTTGAGTTTTGGCCATCTAGGTTTTAGCTTAGGCCAAAATTGGGGTCATCTTTGACAATTCTCTTTGTCTCACAGCCCATATCCAATCTGTTGGTAAATTCTATTGGTCCTACTTTCAAGATTTATCCAAAATATGACTGTTCCAAGCCATGATCAGGACGTTCCTGGATAACAGTACCTAACAAGCTCTTTTCCCTCACCCTCAATGACTATTATCAATGCAGCACCCAGATCATCTCAGCCCTCTGCTCAAAACCCTCCAAAGGCTCCCATCTCACTCAGGAAAAGTCCAGTCTTTAGAAGGGCTTACAGGGCCTGGCTTCCTCCTCCAGCACAAGCCCCCACCATTATCTCCCTCGCATCTTACATGTCTACTCCTTGTTCATTTTGCTCTGTACACCCTGGAGTCTCTGTGGCCCTCACCGCCTACTGGGTCTGTACCTGACTTGCAGACGTAGCATTTGCTGTTTCCTGCCTAGTGTGTCCTACTCAACACACCCGCTGGCTGCCTTCTCCGTTTCCTTTAGGTCTTATGCAGATACCATCTAAGCGAGGCCTTCTTGGCTGCATGACCTAAAGCTGCAAGTGTCCCACTGTACTTCCTATCTTTCTTTCCTTCTATTTTTCCTCTTACTGATTTTACTATCTAAAATACAACATAGTTTCCTTAAAAATTGGGCTTATCATCTCATTCTTCCCTGTAACCTCCAGTCCACAACGGACTTTTGTCGGTTCTGTTCATGGTGTATCCCCAGCACTTGGAACTCTGCCGGCCAAGAGCAGGCACTTAATAATGGAGTGAGCGTCACTGTTTCAGTGAAGACTTTTTCTGCGTAGTGCTGAGTTAACTTACTAGAAGAATGCCTCCAGACTGTTGTTAGAAGACAAAATCAATTCATTTTAATAAGGTTTAGTTTTAGAGATTATGTCCCAACCAAATGTCTGATCACTATTTACCACAATTGTTGGTGGCCAGTTTAAGTGAATTTACATTAAGTGGTTATTTTTTTAGCATCACTTATTCTGGAACCAAAAGGAACACCTGAATTGTAAAATCATACACCCAAACTTAATTAATTGTTCCTGTGGATTGATTTCAAAACACTAGCTTACAGAAAAAAAAAGTCATAGTATGCCTCTAAATTCAACTTATAAAAAGCCTGAATTTAAAATACTCTTAGAATAAATTTTTAAAATATCAATTGAATAAACACCTAAAATATCAACTAAAATATTGTTTTATCTTTAACTTTTTCTATGATTATTTAAAAACTGAAAACTCAAAACCCAACTCTGGTTCTTCATTATATACATGTATCTCCTTGAAACAATCTTTTTAAGGAAAGAAACATATTCCTGTATGAAGATATTAACTATTCTTCTTTTTAGTGGACAGATTTCTTTAAAATTAATATATATTATATAAAAGAAAATTCTATTTAAAATATTATTTTTAAAAGAAGAAAATTAGTAACATTTACTGTAAGTATCCATAAGGGAAGGGCCCAGAATATTCTCTTTGCTGTCTGCATCCACAAGGAAATATTCTTCAAACAGTTCATCCTAATACTTAACATGCTTTTGGATGCTCGTTATTTGAGATGGTTTTGTTAAAGGCATGTCATTAAAGAAATTCCACATCACCAGGAGAGTCTGCAGTGTCTGCACAGCCAGCTGCAAAGTGGGGCTGATGGTCAGAATGATCACTAAACACCAGGAAAGCTCTATAGTAGCTCATAATCATGATCATTTTAATCAGATAATAAGAAGTCCCTATAGATGGGAATAGTCGAGGTTTGAATAAATAAATGATCCCTCATGATAAGCTGCTGTTTTTTTGTTTGTTTGTTTTTTACTCTTTCATTGTTAGCAAGCTATAGAACGTAAAACAATTACAGGAACTCTTAGCTTTTTACTTACAATTTACACTGGGTATATTCTCAACAAATTAATATCATGGAAGGAAGCAGTATTCCTGGTATGTCTTCTCTTTTTTTTGAAGGACATTGTATCTGTTACCAAGGACAGCAGATCGGTCCTTTCCACATTTAAAAATTTCCTGCTTTTACACTTAAAAATTAACTCTTTTTTTCTCTGCAGGAACACTATCCCGTTTTTATAGTTTCTGCCATTTGCTTTAAAAAGCTGTGTGGAATACAGATATTCACACAGTGCCAGTATCCCTGCAAGGATGACTTAGCAATCACAATGAGAAACACGTGCCCGCACGATGGAAGGCCGTGGCCGCAGACACCCCCTTAACCAAGCAACGGAACTGAGCATCACGGAAAAGTGGGGCAGCTCGGCATCCCCTGCTTCCTGATGGGGCACAGCATGAAGGGCTGCCATTCCAGGGAGATACTCTAGTGTGAAATGTCATAAGGAAACATACTATTCCAGCATGTTGGACCTTCTAGCAGACAACCAACTCAGGCTCTTCAAAGAGTCAATTTCATAGGGGGAAAAAAAGCAAAAAGATTCTTCTACATTAAAAGGAACTAAGAAAACAACAATTAAATTCACTATGTAAGCCTTGACCGGAACAAGGCTTTTTAAAAAGCTTTAAAAGTCATTTTTTGACAACTAAGAAAATTAGATATGAACCGGATATTAATGACATTGTGGAATCATTATCAACCTCCTTGGGTGTGACGTTATTGTAATTTGGGGCCACGTGTCAATAATGCCTTTACTGTCAGATGAGGAGAACACTGACCCACACGGAAGTAAAAGTGTGGCACAATGATGATGCTGGAGTACATAGGTGTTCGTCATACTAGGCTAGTCTTTCAACTTCTCTCTCGTTCTGAAACTTTTCATAATAAAAAGGTGGGTGAAAGTATCATCCATGGCGACGGGAACTTGAAAGAGGCGGCGGCTCTTCAGAGAAAGTAGGAACAAATTTTATTTGCAGAAGAATTTCAGGAAGGGACAAGAGAGCTGAATCTCTTGAGAAAAGAAGTCAAAACAGAAGGAAAATTATGCTTCCTAGGGCCACAAACGGTGGATTGAGAAAGAGGACGAGAGGCGGCCAGCTTCGTCATGAGGAGCCTCCATGCGAGAGGGGAGCAGATGCATCAGGAGATGCGGGGAGGCGGGGGTGAGGGAGGTGAGGGGGTGAGACACACCCAGGCGGGTCTTCGGGAAGCCCTCTCTGTTTAGGCACCTGCTCCCGGTTCCTGAGGTGGCCGCTGCTTCACTCTCCGCAACGTGGACGTCTCAGTCCTGGGAGTGACTGACCACAGATGAGTCTACTCCACTGGCCATCTGCTTCCTGACTGTCTTCACCAAACGCTCAGGAATGTTTGCTCAGGGAATGAAGTAAGAATTTAGGCAACACTTCTTTTCTTTGTTGGAAAGGGTTCAACTAAATCATTCAAAATTTCCCAATTAATCTGCGATCCTGCAGCAATCACTGGTAGAGAACGCGTATCCAGTGTGACTTCTAATTCGTGTCGTGGATTCAGGGAAAGATTTCTCCTGGAAATGCTTAAGGGCACCTCTCACAGTTTCAGGAACACCTTCTAGGTAACCAGATTTCACAAAATTGATTATATTTATTTTTTACTTATTTTGGTGCACAGCATTTCTCTTAAATATGTTACTGGTTTCACAACCATCTACCCCTCTTTTACCTCAAGAAAATCAAGAACAGAGGTCTTACCACAACAAAATAAGGTAGGAGGGAGAGGGAAATCATTCATTTTGCCTTTTTGTTAAACCAGAAGAGCTGTTTCTTTAGTTTCCTACTAGAAATCAGGTCCTTTCTGATTCCAAATCTACAACTCATTCTGGCCCTAATAGAAGAATGGCTGAATTCCTAGTTTGCTCAACTGGTCTCTTTAAAGCTTTAAAGACTCTGTACATGAAGAAGTGCTATGACATTCATTTTCAGCGACAGAACAGGTCTGTTCCCATGGTGGAATGAAAAGGACCCGAGGAGCCCCTGAGAATCTAGAAGGGCAGTGATGGCCATCACAGCAGGATCTTCTGAAAGCCACAGGGTAAAGGCTCTCCAAGAGATGGGCACTCGTACTAATCTCTGATAATCATCATCTTCAGAGGGTGACCCCACATTGTACTCCCACCGCCTCTGCTACTCCAGGTGGGTAGGCAGGCGGGCGACAGGAGTAGCAATGGCAGCATGTTGCTCACCTCCCATGGTCCCCTGCTCGTTCACATACTCAACAGTATATGTTTAAGCCCGTTTAACAGAGCAAGTCTGGGGGGTTTATGTGCAGCCCGTATTCTGAGTGTCGCAGTCATCTGGCTTTAATTAAGAGACAAGTAGCTAATCTACAATCACATCCCTGTGAAAACTCCCACTGATAACCAAGTGTAAGGGAGAGGTAAACTTGGGAGCAACTTGAAGGGTTTCCACCACATTTCTAAAGCTAGAGCACAAAGTATAATTATAAAACCTCTCAACTTCCTAGTAAATTACAATAGATAATTAAATTCTTAGATTCCCCAACATTCTCTGGATGTTCTAAATGAGGAAGAGGACCTGAGGGGAAAAACCTACCCCAGCTTCACCAGCACAGATGAAACATGCTATCCCTAGAATCTGTTAGTGAGAATTGTGATTTTAAGAAGTACCTGCCACAAGACTGGGACTCGAAACAGATATTTCAGGAACCCAGGGCCTTGTTTGCTGCTCAGAGGGAGGGATCTGGCGCCTTATCCCCTAAGACAGGCTCTAATAGACATGGCCCACCCATCACTGCCGCGCCTCACCGCCTCACCCTGTAGCCGTGGGGAAAAGTGCGTTTTGGAGTCGCCCTCTCTGCAGACAGCCAGGCTCGGCCAGCTTTAGGGAAAGGACACGCCTCTATCGGGGCTTTTTAAAAAGATGGCCCCTTAGCACAGGGCTCCCTTTTAGAAGAGGTCCTGCAGGGAGGGTGCCGCTAATGACTGTCCCTGAGGTAGGTCCTCAAGGAACTTGTCTTTCCCTCCACTTCGCACAACCAGGAGGCAGCATGTGTCAGGCCTCCTTGATCCAGTCACTGACATCAGGCGAAATACTGAAAACAGTCCCTGCTTCTCTGTGAAACCTGACTCTTCCAGTTCTGAGAGGCGAACCTGAGAGCTGGGCTCCTTACATTTCAGGAAATCTTGGCTCACATTCCGCCTGCCTTTCACATTCCTCTCTCTGCATCCGCCGATCCCACCTCCTGCCCTCCTCAGACACTTGGCAGGGTTGCTGTGGAGCAGACTGAGGAGGCTGTGGGCTGACCGAATCCCTCTGAAGGTCCCTCTCAGCCTGACCCACGTCCTCAAAGCACTAACTGAGCCCGCAACACGCATCGGAGAGCAGAAATGAACAACCGCCAGTAACAAATGTAGACATTTTATAGACATTTCTCTCTCCGCGCACTGGATATTTACTAAATAAAATGCCACCTCCTTATGCTTCAGAGACCAGAGTTTCCTCATTCCAACAACAGTGTCCAAACTCCAAAAGCTATTAAAACCCGTGTTTGGAGCCCTCTGGCCTTTCTCAGCTCATTTCTGATGTCTCCCAGTCTAGCTCCACAGACGCTGGGGCCTTTGCTCAGGATGTGCATCTTCCTGCTCCATGTGTGGGCGACCAATACATCCTTCTACACGCAGCTCCAACACCGTGTCCTTGCCCACGTCCTCCCCAAAGGGATTATTCCTGTGGAATCTGGCCGGCTCCCCCGCCGTAGCACCGATCACATGCTGCTCTGTAACGAAGCTGGGTGTTTCTCTGTCTCTCTGGTTAGAGATCCTTGGCAGCACAGGGCAGAAAGATCACGTCTTATTGTCTTAGTAGCCCCAGTGTAATGCTTGCACTTGGTAATAATTCTAATACTTGTTTTCCCATGAATGAAAGAATGAATCTCTCAAGCACCTTCTAGATAAAAACTTGGCCAAATTCAATGTGATTAATGCCCACCAAGATCACATCTACTGAGCGGGCAGCAGTAAGGTGGCCAGCTGCTTGGAAGAGCATGGGTAAGGGGCAATCCAACTTAGGCTGACAACAGCTCTGCCATCTCCCAGTTGGCAGGCTTGGAAAGGTTATTTAAGTTCTTTAAGTCTTAGGTTTTAAACTGTAAAGCAGGAGTAATCCCTGGAACTGACATCTAGGGTTGCTGTGAAATTAAATGAGATATTGTATCAAAAGTCTTTAACACAAGGACTAGGACACAGCTATAAACAGCATTTGCTGACCACCTTTTATGGGTCAGACACGTGCTGAAGATATGACGACGAATAAGCCCACATCACTGTCCTGAACAAGGGCAAGTGAACAGTCACAGAATGACGGCTGCCACAGGATGAGGAAAGGGAGCAGGAAGGATAAATCAGTCTGGGAGTGGGCGCTGGTGTCAGGACATCTCCGGATAATCTGCTGTTGTTTCTCTCCAAATGTACTGAGCTCAGCACTGTAAGCAGAACTGGGTTTGAGGATAAGCAAGTTCCAGGCCCCAACTGACCTGACTGGGCCCAGGAATCCCTGATTGTGTGTTTTGCACAACTTGAACCCAATACTGACTTAGAAAGCTTTAGAAGTTTTTGAAACACATCACAGATGACTGGCTTGCAAATAGTATGGGTATTGTTGAACAGCTAAATTAGAGACATTGAGGAGTTAGAGTGACTTGCAGGGGCATCCTCCATGAGACAGTAAGAAACTCTTGGGGTTTGACTCTTGGGACTGTTCAGGCTGTTTTCTTATTAAACAAACAGCCATCATAATTTCAACCTGGAACATTTTTGTAGCTTGCTTTCTAAATAGAAAGAAAATCACCTGGAAAGTTTCCACGGTTCCTTGGAGGAATGGCTGACTCCAGAACCAGTACAAAGAAAAGGTAGAAGATAAGCCTAGAGTATTATGTTAAGATGGAAACTGCTCAAAAAAAAATAAAAAATTATGGAGGCATGTCAAAAGACACAGCAGACATCCAGAAGAGGTTCCCACTGGCCAAATAATAGATAGCAATGGATTACAGCCCACTGAATAAAATAAAATTCCACAAGTCTATCCTAATAATAATAAAGAAATAAGTAAAAGAAACAAATAAATGGGGCAGAAAAGGTAGAAACAACCTAAATATCAATCAACAGATGAATAAACAAAATGTACCTACACACAATGGAATATTATTCAGCCTTCAAAAGGAATGAAATTCTGATACACACTACAACATGGATGAAACTTGAACACATGCTAAGTAAAATAAGCCAGACATAAAAGGGCATGTATTGTATCATTCAACTCACATGAATGACCCAGTCAAATCTGGAGAGAGAGAAACAGAGACAGACAGAGGCAGAGACAGAGAGAGAGAGAGAGAAGGATGGTTAGCAGGGGCTGGGGGACAAGGAAATGGGCAGTTAGTACTTACTGTGCACAATGTTTGGATGATGGAAAAGTTCTGTAGATGGATGTTGGTAATGGTTGCATAAAAGTGTGAATGTAGATAATGCCACTGAATTGTACAATTAGAAGTAGTTAAAATGGAAAATGTTATGTTATGTATATTTTACCACAATTAAAAAAAGAAAAAGGACCAGCAGCACCAGAAACCACTTCAGTTTTCATATACTTACATCAAAGTCACTCGGATTCAACTTTTCTTCTCCAAACAAAATATAACTGGCCCTATATGTGGCAGGTCAGAAACTATAAGGAAATCCTTTCTGGCAGTAAAGTGAACTAAGATGGTGTAATCTGGTTACTTTGGCCAAGTTGGGGTCTAATTTGTTTTCTGCATAATTAATTTGATCAGTGTTTTAGAAAATGATGTAATTTATTTTCAAACACAGGTCCATAATCTCTTATCTATAGTTCTCAAATCTAGAATAAAAGCACTGAAAATCAAAACTTTTTTTCATAAATTTGGTTCAAAAACATATTTGGTGATAAAACCTAATCTAACTCACAAGGGGCCATGTGAAGTCTTTATTTACCCACTTGGTGTGACCATCCATACATTTTGCTGCAGAAATAATTACGCTGTTTTATGACGGCACTGCCCCAGGGTCTCCTATGGGGGTCACATCATAATATAGTATACACAACATGCCAAAGAGATCTGAAAATTATGATTTCCAAAGCAAATCTGATCTTAAGGGAATCAAGTAAGAGATGGTGGATCTCTGCAAAACTAATCAGATAATAGGTCAACATTTCCCAGGTTTCTGTTATTCTCTACCAAATTCAGAATTTTGCCATATCTACAGTTCACTCATTATATTCCCTAGTATTTGTTTTCCATGTTGATTCACCCTTTTTATTTAAAATTATTTTTTAAAAGAAATATTTTGTCTCTACTGTAAAAACTGAACATCTCAGAGGCCCATTCTTTGTTAAAAAGGGAGATTTTGAAGGATTCAGGAGGTGTTAAAGAGACAGTAGTACCAAACAGACTTTTACCTTAAGTCATCAGAAAGATTAAAAAAAAAATTAAAAGGATATACCTGCCTTACTACGTGATTCAACATAATCTAGAGCTAGGTTGGCGTACTATCCCAAGATCTGTTGTTTCTAGGTGTGTTCATCCTGTACTTTGGGAGACTGGCCTAGACCATGGCATCACACGGCCCTAGGGGCAATGTCTCCAGCGGACAGTGAGTCGTGTTGGGGGAAGGGAAGAGCTGGCTGTGCAAAAGCATAACCCAGCAGCAAGGAGGGCAAACCTCCCCCTCCTTCTAGTTCTGTCACCCAGGGCCTGCCATGCAGATCTAGCTGGTCACACACCGTGGCTGCCCATTCACCACACGGGCACAAGAGTCAGCTTGACCATGACTCTGGAACACCCCTGGCCTCCACAGCCAAAGGACCCCTCAAGACAACTGGGTCTACAAGTGAACAGGCTGACAAGCCAGAACACGGCACAGCCTAACCAGACCTCTGCTCCTTTATGAAATTCAACAATAGCTACTCTAAGTAACAGCCTTCAAAACCAGCAGAATTAAGATCTATTGTAAAAAGAAAACAAGTCAGTCTTCAAAAGTACTTTCAAATAAACATCAGCTATATATATATATATATATATTTTTTTTTAATGAAATAAAGCAAATGGGGAAAATGGAAAAGTATTTTCTTATAGGAAAATACTAGGAGTTAGAAATGTTGGGAGTTAGAAAAGCTCCATCTTGCAATCATTACTGAATTAAAAATAAGAGCTACACGTTGATTAACCCAAGTGATGAAAATTAACATCACCAGCCAAGGGCAAATGGACATGATGAAGCTCTAGATGTAATAGACTGAGAAAGATACAATATCCCTGCTGGGGCTTTCCTGAATCTAATCATCAGAAAACATCCAAAAGACCCAAACTGAAGTAGATTCCACAAAATATTCAGCCTATATTTTTAAAAATTGTCATGAAAGACAAAGAAAGGCTGCAGGACTGGCCCAGATTAAAGACACATGGCTACTCACATATACATATGATCCTGGACTGGATCCTATACCAGAAGAAAATGCTATAAACGACATTATTGGGACAACTGCCAGATTGGAATACGAATGGCAGGTTAGTAAAAGAATTGTGTCAGTGTTAAATTTCCTGATCTGATTACTATAGTTAAGAGAACATCCATTTTGTTAGGTAATGTGTACTTACATATTAAGGGATGAGGGGGCACAATGCCTCTTATTCCCCAGTAGTTCAAAATAAGTATGTGTAGATGCAGAATCTGATAAATGTCAACAGCAGGTGAGTACGGGGAGAGGTAGCTAGGAGTT
This sequence comes from Phataginus tricuspis, assembly GCA_029783875.1. Classification (NCBI taxonomy): domain Eukaryota; kingdom Metazoa; phylum Chordata; class Mammalia; order Pholidota; family Manidae; genus Phataginus; species Phataginus tricuspis. The sequence continues at coordinate 29,112,874 of JAQQAC010011087.1, read as the reverse complement.
TTTTTACTGAAATTCATTCAAAGAAAATGGCTACTCCTGTCCACCGGCTGCCCCTGGCCCGTCCGCCCGAGCCTCAGTGTCTGCATGGACTTACCATTCTTCTGAGAATCTTCAACAGAAGCTTCTGCTCCTTTGGGTCCTTCTTAGATGTCAGTAAATGAGCAAAGTTCTCTGCATTTCTGGGAGACAGGCTATCTGGGTTTTCCCCTCCATACAGCTGAACCAGTATAGACAGACACTTGGATGAAACTTCAAAAATTTCAGGGTCCTCATTAGGAAGCTGAAAATTAACAAATAGGACTATTTAAGCTTAATTGAAGATTGTGTTTGTATTCCTCAAGAACTAGATTTGGCTTAATGATAAGAATGTCAGTTTGCATACAAAGTTTGACTAACTGGCATTTTTTGAATGGTTACTTTTCAAAATGCATACTGTACAAGGCTAATAGTGCAAAATCGGAATGAAGTCCTGCAGTCCTTCCTTTAAAGGTGTAAAATGTAAAGGCCACAGTAAAGAATGGCCTGGAACAAGCAGAGGACCAACATATCCTTTCCGTGCATATTTAATATATGCACATAATGTGTGTGTGTGTGGTGTCTGTGGGTGTGGAAACAGTTTGATTTTTTAGAGACACATCCTTACATTCTTGTTTACTATAAACTTGTTTAGGAAAATTTAACTTCCTAGATGATATTAAGGAGACTTTGAACTTGCTGTGTTCAAATCATTATTGACTAAATAGGTTGGAGAGAGAGGATTCTTTCTGTATGTATTAAGTAAATATGAAATAAAAGTCACATTATAAGCATTTTAACCTTTTTTATATTTTATTTGTAACAGCTTTATTGAGACACAATTTCTATGCCATACAAATCACTCATTTAATATTTACAATTTAGTGATTTTTACTATATTCAGAATAATATAACCATAACCATGACCAGTTTTAGAATTTTTTCATCCCCCAAATAGAAACTCCATACTCTTTGGCAGTCACCTTGCCAACATCATCTCCTCCTCCCCAGCCCAGCCCACTGCTATCTCCTTTCTGTATCTAGACTTGCCTATTCTAGACATGTCAGATACATGAGATCATACACAATAGGAAACTTTGTTACTGGTTTCTTTCACTTACACAATGTTTTCAAAATTCATCCATGCTGTAGCATCTATCAGGATTTTATTTCTTTTTGTTGGCTAATAATACCCCATTATATGGACATATGCCAACGTTTTATTTATCGATGCATCAGTTGATGGACATGTGAATTGTTTTTACTTTTTGGCTATTATGAATCATGCTATGAACATTTATGCATAAGTTATTTGTGCAGACATATATTTTCATTTCTCTCTGGTACACATCTAGAGGTGGCATTGCTGGGTCATATGACAGCTCTGTTTAACCTTTTGTGGAACTGCCAAACTGTTCAAGAGCTGCCATTAGCACCAGCAATGTCTGAGGGTCCAGTTTCCCCACATCCTCACCAACATTTGTCATTAACTGTGTTTTTATTTTTAGTGAGCCTAGTAGGTCTGGAGTAGGAGACACTGTGCTTTGGTCTGCATCTCCCTGATGGCTAATGGTGATGAGCATCTTTTCAGGTGCTTAGTGGCCACATGGGTATCTTTGGAGAATTGTCTGTTCAGGTCCTTTGCCTCTTTTTTAAATGGGTCATCTGCCTTTCCATGATTGAGATTAACTGTTCTTTATATACTACCAACAAAGGTTCCTTAGCAGATATTTAATTTTCAAAAATGCTTTCCTATTCTGCAGGTTGTCTTCTCACTTTGTTGAGTGTCCTTTGAAGCACAAAACAGTTTTTATTTTGTTGAGGTTCAATTTATCTACATTTCTTTTATTGTTTGTGATTTTGGCCTCATACATACAAAAGCAATGCCTATTGAGAGATTCTCAAGATGGCAGCATGAGTAGGGTGGTGGAAATATCCCCCCAAAACCATATATATTTTGAAAATACAGCAAATACAACTATTCCTAAAAGAGTGACCAGAAGGTACAGTACATGAGCAAGACTACATCTGCGAGAACTCAACATCTCACAGAAAAGGGTAGAATACAAAGCTATGACCCAGCAGGACCCAAACCCTCCCCATACCTCAGCTCAACGGTGGGCAGAAGGGAATCAGAGTGGGGAGGGAGTGGAAGCACAGGACTGCTAAATAACCAGCCCTGGTGATCTGCCCTAGGAGCACAGACACACACTGCATGGTGCACTGGATATTACAGGAGCAGAAAAGCAAAATCCGAGATTAAGACTGCAAACAGGTTCCCAAAGACGGCTCTAGTGGGACAAAAGAAAAGCAAGCACTTTAAAAGTATTAAAGGGACAGGGGTTTAACAGGTGGACAAAATCGTCCTGGCACAGTCAGCCCAGCAGGCTGGGAACTTTAAGAAACATCAGATGCCCTAAACTCTGGATGGCAGTGCAGCTCCGAATCCCCTCAGAGCGATAAGCAGCCTGGCATTCCTTCCCCCCGCTGGCACTGCAAGCAAACCAGTTGACCCACCATTGCTGTGGAAAAGCTGGGGAGCAGCCCTGCCTACAGCAACCACACAGCTTAACAAAGAGTCTTCTCCCTGACAACGGCTACCTGGCCCAGACCCAGAGGCTGCTCACTGGGCGACGTTGCCTGGCACAAATGGCAGAGATGGGCATAGAGTCTGGGAGGCACAAAGGGGCTTTGTTCTAGCTGCAGAACACAGGCCGACCGCCTGTGACCCCCACCAGTATCCTAGGTCAATCCGAGGGCTGCCCCAAACATGGAAGCTCAGGGGATGAATCCAGAGGCTGCTTCCTGCGTGCGGTTGACGGGAACAGACAGCGGAGACGGATGCAGAGTCCAGGAAGCACAAAGGAACACCGTTTTCATGGCAGACCACATGCCACTTGCGTGTGACACCCCCGCCAGTGCCGCAGGCCATCCCGAGGGCCGCTGAACCCAGGGCAACTCAGGGGATTAACCCAGAGGCTGCTATCTGGGTGTGGCACAGACAGCAGAGACAGGCAAGGTGACCAGCAAACAGGAAGGGACTTCGTTCTCCCAGCTGACACAGGCGTCACTCACCGGCGACTACTCCCATTGCCATGAAAAGGCAGAAGAACCATGTTCAGACCAAAATCCCTCAAACACCAGAGACAGGGCTTGGTGAGACAGAAATCACCAATTTTCCCGAAAAACAATTCAAAATAAAAGTCATAAGCATGCTGATGGAACTACAGAGAAATATTCAAGAGGGAAGGGATGAAATCAGGATGGAGATAACAGAAATGAAACAAACAATGGAAGGATTTAAGACCAGACTGGATGAGGTGGAAGAGACTATTAATGGAACAGAAATCACAAAACAGGAATACAGAGAAGCTGAGGCAGAGAGAGAGATGAAAGAATCTCTAGGAATGAAAGAGTATTAAGAGAACTGTGTGATCAATCCAAATGGAACAATATTCGCATAATAAGGGTACCAGAAGAAGAGGAGAGAGAAAAAAGGATAGAAAGTGTCTTGAAGAAATAACTGCTGAAAACTTCCCCAAACTGGGGAAGGAAATAGTCTCTCAGACCATGGAAGCCTATAGTTCTCCCAACACAAGGGACCCAAGGAGGACAACACCAACACAGAAAATAATTAAAATGGCAAAGATCAAAACAAGGACAGAGTATTAAAAGCAGCCAGAGAGAGAAAAAAGATCACCTACAAAGGAAAACCCACCAGGCTATCATCAGACTTCTCAGCAGAAACCTTACAGGCAAGAATGGAATGGCATGATACATTCAATGCAATGAAACAGAAGGGCCTCGAAAGAACAACACTGTATTCAGCAGGATTATCATTTAAATTTGAAGGAGGGATTAAGCAATTCCCAGATAAGCAAAAGATGAGGGAACTTACCTACCACAAACCACCTCTACAGTGTATTTTAAAGGGACTGTTCTAGATGGAAGTATGCCTAAGGCTAAATAGCTGTCACCAGAGAAAATAAAATCACAGTAAATAAAGAAGACCAACCAAATACTAACTAAATACAAAATAAAACCAGCTATTCACAAAATCAGTCAAGGGAAACACAAAGAGTACAGAATAAAACACCTAACACATAAAGAGGGGAGGGGGAAGAAAAAGATGGGAGAGAAATAAATAATCATCAGTCCTTATAGCAGCATAATAAGTGAGTTAAGTTAGACGGTTAGATAGTAAAGAAGCTGCCCTTGAACCTTTGGTAACTATGAATCCAAAGCAGGCAATGGCAATAAGTACATACCCATTGATAATCACCCTAACTGTAAATGGACTGAATGCACCAATCAAAAGACACAGAGTAATAGAATGGATAAAAAAGCAAGACCCATCTATATGCTGCTTACAAGAGACTTACCTCAAACCCAAAGATATACACAGACTAAAAGTGAAGGGATGGAAAAAGATATTTCATCCAAACAACAAAGAGAAAAAAGCAGGAGTTGGAGTGCTTGTATCAGACAAAATAGACTTCGAAACAAGAGACAAAGGCATTACATAATGATAAAGGAGTCAGTCCAACAAGAAGATATAACCATTATAAATATCTATGCGCCCAACACAGGAGCACCGACATATGTGAAACAAATACTAACAGAATTAAAGGAGGAAATAGAATGCAATGCATTCATCTTAGGAGACTTCAACACACCACTCACTCAAAAGGATAGATCAACCAGACAGAAAATAAGTAATGACACAGAGGCACTGAACAACACACTAGAACAGATGGACCTAACAGACACCTACAGAACTCTACACCCAAAAGCAGCAGGATACACATTCTTCTCAAGTGCACATGGAACATTTTCCAGAACAGGCCACATACTAGGCCACAAAAAAGCCTCAGTAAATTAAAAAAGATTGTAATTCTACCAACCAACTTTTCAGATCACAAAGGTATAAAACTAGAAATAAATTGTACAAAGAAAACAAAAAGGCTCACAAACACATGGAGGCTTAACAACAAGCTCCTAAATAATCAATGGATCAATGACCAAATTAAAACAGAGATCAAGCAATATATGGAGACAAATGACAACAACAGCACAATGCCCCAACTTCTGTGGGATGCAGCAAAGGCAGTTCTAAGAGGAAAGTATACAGCAATCCAGGCTTATTTAAAGAAGGAAGAACAATCCCAAATAAATAGTCTAAAGTCACAATTATAGAAACTGGAAAAAGAAGAACAAATGAGGCTCAAAGTCAGTAGAAGGAGGGACATAACAAAGATCAAAAAATAAATAAATAAAATTGAGAAGAATAAGACAAGAGAAAAAATTAATGAAACCAAAAGCTTGTTCTTTGATAAAATAAACAAAATAGACCAACCCAGAACCAGACTTATTAAGAGACAAAGAGAATCTACACACATAAACAGAACCAGAAATGAGAAAGGAAAAATCACGATGGACACCATAGAAATAAAAAGAATTATTAGAGAATACTATGAAAATATATATGCTCACAAACTGGATAACCTAGAGGAAATGGAAAACTTCTTAGAAAAATACAACCTTCCAAACTGATTCAGAAAGAAACAGAAAATTTAAACAGACCAATTACCAGCAATGAAATTGAATTGGTAATCAAAAAACTACCCAAGAACAAAACCCCTGGGCCAGATGGATTCACCGCTGAATTTTATCAGACATATAGAGAAGACATAATACCCATTCTCCTTAAAGTTTTCCAAAAAAAAGAAGAGGAGGGAACACTTTCCAACTCATTCTATGAAGCCAGCATGACTATAATACCAAAACCAGGTAAAGACTCCACTAAAAAGAAAACTACACAAAAATACTCAACAAAATATTAGAAAACTGAATTAAAAAATACGTCAGGAGAATCATACACAATGATCAGGTGGGATTCATCCCAGGGATGTAAGGATGGTACAATATTAGAAAATCCATCAACATCATCCAACACATCAAAAAAAGGACAAAAACCACATGATCATCTCCATAGATGCTGAAAAATCATTCGACAAAATTCAACCTCCACTCGTGATAAAAACTCTCAACAAAATGGGTATAGAGGGCAAGTACCTCAATATAATAAAGGCCATATATGACAAATGCACAGCTAACATCATACTTAACAGTGAGAAGCTGAAAGCTTTGCCTCTAAGATCAGGAAGAAGACAATGATGCCCACTCTCCCCACTTTTATTCAACATGGTACTAGAGGTTCTAGCCATGGCAATCAGAAAACACAAAGAAATAAAAGGCACCCAGACTGGTAAGGAAGAAGCCAAATTGTCACTGTTTGCAGATGACATGATATTGTACATTAAAAAAACCTAAAGAATCCACTCCAAAACTACTAGATCCAATATCTGAATTCAGCAAAGCATACAAAATTAATACACGGAAATCTGTTGCACGCCTATACACTAACGATAAACTAGCAGAAAGAGAAATCAGGTATACAATTCCATTCACAATTGCATCAAGAAGAATAAAATACCTAGGAATAAACCCAACCAAGGAAGTGAAAGACCTATACCCTGAAAAGTACAAGACACTCTTAAGAGAAATTAAAGAGGACACTAATAAATGGAAACTCATCCCATGCTCTTGGGTAGGAAAAATTAATATTGTTAAAATGGCCATCCTGCCTAAAGAAATCTACATATTCTATGCAATTCCTATTAAAATACCGACAGCATCCTTCAATGAACTGGAACAAATAGTTCTAAAATTCATATAGAACAAAAAAGACCCCGAATAGCCAAAGCAATCCTGAGAAGGAAGAATAAAGCAGGGGGACCTCGCTTCCCAACTTCAAGCTCTACTACAAAGCCACAGTAATCAAGACAATTTGGTACTGGCACAAGAACAGACATATAGACCAGTGGAACAGAATAGACAGTCCAGGTATTAACCCAAGCATATATGGTCAATTAATATATGAAAAAGGAGCCATGGATATACAATGGGGAAATGACAGCCTCTTCAGCAGCTAGTGCTGGTAAAACTGGACAGCTACGTGTAAGAGAATGAAACTAGATTACTGTTGAACTCCATACACAAAAGTAAACTCAAAATGGATCAAAGATCTGAATGTAAGTCATAAAACCATAAAACTCTTAGAATAAAACATAGGCAAAACTCTCTTGAATATAAACAAGAGCAACTTCTCCATGAACATATCTCCACGTGCAAATGAAACAAAAGCAAAAATGTACAAGTGGGACTATATCAAACAAAAAATCTTCTGTACAGCAAAGGACACCATCAGGAGAACAAAAAGACATCCTACAGTATGGGAAAATATATTCATAAATGACATATCCGATAAGGGGCTGACATCCAAAATATATAAAGATCTCATGCACTTCAACAAACAAAAAGCAAATAATCCAATTAAAAAATGGGCAGAGGAGCTGAACAGACACTTCTCCAAAGAAGAAATTCAGATGGCCAACAGGCACATGAAAAGATGCTTCACATCACTAATTATCAGGGAAATGCAGATTAAAACCACAATGAGACATCACCTCACACCAGTGAGGATGGCCAACATCCAAAACACAAACAACAACAAATGTTGGCGAGGATGTGGAGAAAAGGGAACCCTCCTACACTGCTGGTGGGAATGCAAATTAGTTCAACCATTTTGGAAAGCAGTATGGAGGTTCCTCAAAAAACTCAAAATAGAAATACCATTTGACCCAGGAATTCCACTCTTAGGAATTTACCCTAAGAATGTCGGAGCCCAGTTTGAAAAAGACATATGAAACCCTATGTTTATCACAGCACTATTTACAATAGCCAAGAAATGGAAGCAACCTAAGTGTCCATTAGTAGACGGATGGATAAAGAAGATGTGGTACATATACACAATGGAATATTATTCAGCCATAAGAAGAAAACAAATCCTACCATTTGCAACAACATGGATGGAGCTAGAAGGTATTATGCTCAGTGAAATAAGCCAGGCAGAGAAAGACAAGTATCAAATGATTTCACTCATCTATTGAGTATAAGAACAAAGCAAAAACTGAAGGAACAAAACAGCAGCAGACTCACAGAACCCAAGAATGGAATAACAGTTTCCAAAGGGAAAGTGACTCAGGAGGATGGGTGGGAAGCGAGGGATAAGGGGGAAAAGGGGCATTATGATTAGAACACATAATGTAGTAGGAGGGGGTACGGGGAAGACAGTATAGCACAGAGAAGACAAGTAGTGATTCTGTAGCATCTTACTACACTGATGGATAGTGACTCTAATGGGGTATGTGGTGGGGACTTGATAATGGGGGGAATCTAGTAACCAGAATGTTGCTCATGCAATTGTATGTTAATGATACTAAAATAATAAAATTTTAAAAAGCGCTGTGTATTTCAAGATTCTGAGATTTATGCTTCTTCTAATTTTTATGTCTATAGCTCTTTCATTTTTTTTTCTGAGAATTTTATACTTTAAGCTTTTACATTTAGTTCTTAATCCATTCTGTGTTAATTTTTGTATATGGTGCTTGTTTTTTATGTGAATTAATCTTTTGAGATATTTGTAGATTCACATGCATTTACAAGAAACAATACAGACAGATACAAAATATTTTTCATCCAAATTTCCCAATGGAAACATCTTGCATAACTACAGTATAATATCACAACCAGGAAATCAACATTGATGTAATCCATAGACTTCAATTAGATTTACCTGTTTTTACAGGTATTCGTGTATGTGTGTGTCTATGCATGTACATGCACCTGTATTTATTTCTATGTAATTTCATCACACCACTTTTGGTGATACCCACCAGCTCAAAACGCAGAACAGTTCCATCATAAAGATCCCTTTTATGGAAAAAACGAACTCTCTCTTTCCTCCATAACAAATTACTGGCAACCATTAACTTGTTCACCATTTTATCATCTTATGTAAGTTACATTAATGGAAGCTCATAGTATCTATGGTTTTCTTCACTCAACATAACGTCTTGGAGATCCATCCAAGTTTTGTGTGTATTAATAGTGCATTTCTTTTTATTCCTGAGTTGTATTCCATGGTATAGAGGTACCAGGGTTTAAGTATGTGCTCCTTAAAGGAAATGTGACTTGTTTCCAATCTGCACCTATACCAAGTAAAACTACTATGAGAACATTTGCATAATTTGTGTGAGCTTAAGCTTTTATTTCTCTGAGACAAATGCCCAAGAATGCATTACTGGATTGTATGGAAAGCTCATGTTTAGTTTTTTTAAAGGAAACTAGCAACTGTTTTCCAAAATGGCTATCCATTTTACTATATTACATTCCTAGCTAGCCATGTATGAAGATCCAGTTTTTCTACATCTTCACCTGTATTTGATGTCATCTCTATTTTTTATTTTTGTGATATGGTAGACAGGTGGTAATAGCTTAACTGATTTAAAATATATTTCCCTAAAAAAACATTCGTGGAGTGAGAACAGAGGCAGAAACCTCCTCCCAAAATAACATATAACATGAAAAAACAGCAAATACAACTAATCCTGAAAAAGTGATCAGAAGATTGAAACAGACTGCCTACATCTGGGGAAAAGAGAAGACCTCACAGGATTTTGGCTCCCCCTACCCCAGCTCACAGGCAGGAGGAAGAGAAACAGAGTGGGGAGGAAGCAGAAGCCCAGGACTCCTAAATACCTACCCCTGGAGATCTGCTCCAGGAGCACAAACCCACATTACATGGTGCTCTGGAGATAAGAGGGGTTGGAAAGCAATGTCAGGCAGAATATACAGAGAGACTGAGATTTCAGCCAGTTGTGGAGAACAGGTACCCACAACTGACTTCTCCAGAAAAGAAAGCTGGGCACGTTGAAACACTTCCCAACAGCAAGAGGGGTGCTAAAGGAGCAAGAATTACACAGAGCTTAGTGCTCAGGAGAAAGGACAGGTGGACAAAATCGTCCCAGCACACTCAGGCCAGCACGTTGGGAACTTTCAGGAGCTTCAGGTGCTCCATACCCCTCGTTGGCAATGCAGCCCTGAGACCTACCACAGTGATACACAGGCTGTCCCTCCTCCCTCCCAGCCACACTGGTCTGCACTTCTGGACCCACCATTGCACCATGCAAGCAGGAAGGCAGCCCCACCTAGGGAAGCGACAGGAGCATATTACAGAGGCTCCTCCCTGCATGCTCAGTATACCTGCCCCAACAGTGGAGGCAGGCACTGCAGCCAGGAAGCAGGAAAGAGCTGTTTCCTCCTGGCAGGCACAGGTGCCATGCACCTTCCACCCCCGCCATCTCTCCGGGTGCTAGGCAGCTCTAGAGAGTAGAGATTCTGGGCACTACACGGTGCTGCCAACACAAAGTTATTATTCTATAATAATTATTAGAAATATGAAATGGCAAAAGAATCTTGTACAAACCACAATCCCTCAAATACCAGAAAGAGGGCTAAGTGAAACTGAAACCACCTAATTTTCTTGATAAAGATTTCAAAATAAAAATCATAAACATGCTCACAGAGCTACAGAAAAATAGACAACATCTCACGGAGTACTTCAACAAAGAGACTGAAACATTGATAAATACATTATCTGAAGTGAAACATACAATGGAGGGATGTAAAAACAGATTTGATGAGGAAGAGGATATGGTAAATGAAATCGAAATTAGAGACCAGGAATACCAAGAAGCTAAGTCACAGAGAGAAAAGAGGATCTCTATGAATAAAATAATAAAAGAACTATGCAACAATCCAAACAGAACAATATTCACATTATAGGGGTACCATAAGGAAAAGAGAGAGAAAAAGGGATAGGAAGTCTCTTTGAGGAAATAATTGCTGAAAACTTCCCCAGTCTGGGGAAGGAAATAGTTTCTCAGGTCATGGAAGTGCACAGATCTCCCAACACAAGGGACTCTAGGCAGACAACATCAACACATACAATAATTAAAGTGGCAAAGATCAAGGACAAGGGGAATGTAATAAATGCAGCCAGAGAGAGAAAAATGACCACGAACAAAGAAAAGCCCATCAGGCTATCATGAGACTTTTCAGCAGAAACCTTACAGGCCATAAGGGAGTGGCATGATATATTTAATGCAATGAAACAGAAGGGCCTCAAAACAAGAATACTATACTCAACAAGATCATCACTTACATTTGAAGCAGGGATTAAACAATTTCCAAATAAGCAAAAGTTGAGGGAATTTACCTCACACAAACCATCACTACAGTGTATTTTGGGAGGACTGCTATAAGTGGAAGTTCTCCTAAGGCTAAATAGCTGTTACCAGAGAAAATAAAAGCACAGTAAAGGAAGTAGACCAATTAATTACTATGCAAATGCAAAAGTAAACCAACTCCTCACAAATGTTTGGTAGAACTCGCCAGTGAAATCATCTGGGTCTCCAGATTGCTTTTCAGGAATTTTTAAATTACAAATTCAACTTTCAGTGATTAGCACTATTACGGTGTTTATCTTGATTGAACATTGGTAGTTTTTGAAGAATTAGTCCATTTCTTCTAAGTTACAAGATTTATGAGCACAAAATTTTTCAGAATATTCCTTTATTTACCTTTTTATTGGCTGCAGACCTATACAGACATTTGTTTCACTCTTCATATTTGTGATTTTGTCTTCTTTTTATCTGTTCGTTTCCTAGAGATTTTTCAATTTTATGACTTTTTAAGAGGTCAGGTTTCTGTTTCTGTAAATTTTCCTCTTAGTACTGCTCTAGCTGCATCCCATATATTTTTATATTTTTAATTTTCATTCAGTATTATTCAAGCTTCCAAATTTCCTCTTTGACCCATGGACTATTTAGAGGTTCACTTTCTTTTTAAGGATTGGAAATTTTCCTGTTGCTCTTCAGTTATTGATTTCTAGTATGATTCCATTACACTCAGAGAATACACTGCACTATTTCAATTTACATTATGTTTGTTGAGGCTTGTTTCATGTCCCAAAATGTGTGAATGTTCCATGGGTACTTGAAAAAAATGTGTTTTCTGCTTTGCATGGGTATTCTATATATGTCAATTATATCCTGTTGCTTCATCGTGTTATTCAACCTTTCTGTTCTTGATGATATTTTGTCTAGATGTCCTATCCACTGCTGAGAGTGGAGTATTTAAGTCTTCAACCTTAGTTGTGGATTTGTCTATCCTTTCAGCTTTATAATTTTTTGCTTCATGTATTTTAAGGTTCTGTCATTTGGTATTCATACATTTAAAATGGTTATGTCACCTCAATAGATTGCCCTTTTATCATTATGTAATATCCCCTTGTCTCTGGTAATTTTTCTTACTCTGAAGTCTACTTTATCTGATATTAAGGTGGCCATACCTGCTTTTTAAAAAATAATATTTGCATGGTATATATTTTTCAACCTTTCACTTTTAATCTGCTTACAAAAAGTCAGTTTTTTTAACTGTTGTTTTTCATATTGTTGGATCATGTTTTGTTATCCACTCTTGACATCTCTTAGTTGGTGCATTTAGACCATTACACTCAAAGTAACCAATTAGATGCTAGGGTTTAAGTCTAACATGTAATTATTGTCTTCTGTTTGTTGTCTCTGTTTCTTGTTCTTGTGATTCCTTTTTTATTTTTTTAACTTTTCTGTGGGTTACTTGAACATTTATTTTATATTTCCAATAACAATGATTAAAGTTCTTTTTACTCCCAATATTAGTCTCCTAGGGCTGACATAACAAAATACCACAAAATAGGTAGCATAAACAACGAATTTATCGTCTCACAGTTCTGGAAGCTAGATGTCTGAAATCAAAAAGCAGGGTCATGCTCTCTCTGAAACTCATAAGGGAAACTTCTCTTGCTTCTTCCTAGCTTTTGGTGTTTTGCTGGCAATCACTGGAATTCCTTAGATTATAGCTGCATAATTCCAAACTCCGTCATCATGCAGCATTCTCCCCGTGTGTCTCTGTTTTCACATGGTTGTCTTCTTACAAGGACACTAGTCATATTGGATTAGGGACCCATTCTACATGAGCATGACCTCATCCTAACTAATGACATCTGGAACAACACTATTTTCAAATAAGATAACACTCTGAGGTACAGGGAGTTAGGATGGCAACATGCTATTTTTGTGGGGGACACAATTCAATCCATGTTCTTCCTATCAACTTTGATTTTTCTGTGTTCAGCTATTTATTTACCTTGGTTTCTCTGCTTCTTGTTATTATGCTTTTTCAGATGTTTGGTGGTCTTTGGTTTTCTATTTTATGAATGAAGAGTGGGCAGATTATCATAAGCAGCTAGCTTGAATTTCCTCTGCATTTGGATATGTCTGTTTCTTCCAGTGGCTTTCCCTGTGTTCTATGAGTTCCTCAAAGTCCACAGTGTTTCCTCCTAGGCCCTAACCCCAAACTAGAAATCATATCAGATAGACAGTTCATTCTCTTTACAGTACTCTTGACTTACCGTGAAGTTCTTGACTTATTATGCAGGAATAAAGCAGAGCAAAATGGGTAAGGTGGAGGGGAGGGCATGAATGGCATGCCTGTTCTGAATGTGAACCTTTCAGTGAGCTTGGGAAGTGCCTAGGGCCTCTATTAGTTTCTCACCTCATTCTGAGTTTACAGATCTTCTGCATCTGTTCTTACCTTCTGGTTAATTTTCTCCTATGTATGCTCTGAGTAATAGGTTTCTTCACTATTTTGAATAAGCCCCATCTGCTTTTAGTAATCTAGTAATTGCACAGAATTTCTTCTTCATTAAGAGCTTCATTTTCTATCCTCCCAGCATTCTAAGACATGTTTAATCCTTTCTCTGTTTTCATAGATTTTGGGCAGTTGGTGAGACGGACACCAGTATTAAGACTCTTATTTCAATCTCTTTTAACATTTCTTCATTTTTGTGTTCATTTTACTTCACTGTTCAAAGAATTAAAGGTTGTTTAGCATAAGTAATATTTTAAAGGTGGCTTATTTCCTGGATCCCTATAAACTGGATAATGTCTGTGGGGCTTACTGCCCCAGTCCTCACTACCAAAGCGATGCTGAAGGTGTAAATATCCTCCCATCTTCCCTGGAATAGCAGGGAACCGCCACAACAATATATCAGCAAATACACGAAACAGTGGTTTATAAGACACCACACATTTGACAGGGAAGGACAGTGATGCCCAAGGAGTGCAAAACAAATGAGGTGAGGTGAGCTCTACTCCTGTCGCAGGTTAGAGACTGAGAGGTTTCCAGGCCTCCCTAAGGGAGGGCCACAGGGTGGACCCCAATGGACCCCTTATGTCAAGGAGGCAGAGCAAAAAATCTCAGATATGAAAAAAGAGTTCATAGGACAAAGTACCAGAGAGTCGAAAGCAGGCCAACATTCACTCAAGAAGAAATAGTAACCTGGATAGCACTCTATCCATTAGAGAAAATGAAGGTATGATTAAACCCCTCCTACAAAGAAAACTCCAGGCCCACACGGCTTTACTGGTAAATCTACAAGCAGTCAGGGAAGAAATACTGTTTCTACATAAACTCTTCCAGGAAGCTAAAGAAAATTCATTTTATGTGCCCAGTAACACCCTGATACCAAAATCAGATAAAGACATTGCAAGAAAAGAAAACTAGAGATCAATGGCCATTAGGAATATAGACACAAAAATCATCAACAAATAGACACAAAAATCATCAACAAAATGTTAGGAAACCAAATCCAGCAACATATTAAAAAGATTATACACCATGGCCAAGTGGGATTTATCCTAGGAATGCAAGGCTAGCTTAACACATGAAAATCAATGGATGTTATGGGCAATACTAAAACAATAAAAGACAAAAATTACATAGTGCTCTAAACATTCACAGAATAAGCATTTGACAAAATCAAATACCCTTTCATGATAAAGCACTCAACAATAGGAATAGAAGGGAACTTTCTCCAAATGATAAAGCATACCTAGGAAAATATCTATAGTTAACAGAACTTCATGGGTAAAGAGTGAATTATTTCCCTCTAAGATCAAGGAGATGACAGAGATGTCCATTCTTGCCATTTCTACTCTTTAGTATATTAGATGTTCTAGATAGGGCAATTAGGCAAGGAAAAAAATCATCTAGAAAGTAAAACTCTATTTGCAAATGACATGATTTTGTATATAGAAAATTCTAAGGAATTCACTAATTAGACTAAGTCCACTACTATTACAAGTCCATTATTAGAATAAACAAGTTCAGCAAGGTTGTAGAAAACAAGATCAATATACAAAAATCAATTGTATCTCTGTACAGTAGCAATGAAGAATTTAAAAAGTAAATTAAGAAACAATTCCATTTATAATCACAGCAAAAAGAACAGAATATTTAGTAAGCAAGTTACAAAGGAAGTACATAACTTGTACATTGAAAAGTATGAAACATTGTTGAAAAAATTAAAGGTGGTCTACATAAATGGAAAAACATTTCATGTTCAAGGATCAGAAGAGTTAATATAATTCAGATGGCAAAATGCCCCAAGTTGATCTATAGACTGAAAGCATTCAACGTTGCAGCTGGCTATTTCTGCAGAAATTGATAAGCTGATCCCAAAATACATATGGAAATGCAAGGGCCAAAGAATAGCCAAAAGAATCCATAAAAAGAAGAACAAATTTGGAGGGCTTATATTTCCCAATTTCAAATTTTGCCACAAAGCTACAGTAATCCTGGGGACTTCCGGGAAGATGGCTATGTAAGCGGACGGACAGAAAAATTCTTCCCAACATTATATTTATTCATGAAAATACAGCAAATACAACTATCCCTAAAAGAGAGACCAGAATACACAGGAAAGTGCACAGTGTACGGAGCTCCGGCGGTCAGCCAATCCGGAGAGAGGACTCGGCACCCAGCGAGACCAGAGCGCTTCTCCACACCAGCACTCCGGCGGGAGTCCCGGCAAGGCGGGCAAGGTACGGAGTCACGACCCCGGCAGACTGAGCGTCCTCCCCCCTAGAGCTCCGGCGGTCAGACACTCCGGAGAGAGGACTCGGCACCCAGCGAGGTGGGACAGAACCGTGACCCAGTGAGACCAGAGCGCTCCACCACCCCAGCACTCCGGCGGGAGTCCCGGCAAGGCGGGTAAGGTATGGAGCCGCGACCCCGGAGGGACCGAGCGCTCCTCTCCCCCAGCGCTCCAGCGGGAGGAGAGGATTCAGAGCCGCGAGGGAGTGGAAGTCTGCGCCGGGAGTGCCGACACACAGCCGGCGGTGTAGCAGAGATTGGAGAGACAGAGGGCACAGGGTCCCAGCCCTGAATGTGCAAGTTGCCCGCGGCAGGCTCCGGGAAGGAAAGAGAAGGGAAAAAAAAAGGGAAGAAAAGCGCGCGCTCTTTCTCAGCGGTCGTAAAGAGACAGGAGCTCAGTAGAGGGGCCAGATAGTCCCGCAAGCTGAGCCCAGCACGGTGGGAGTCCTGGGGAGCTTTGGACCCCTCAGCTGGCGACTGGGAAAGGGTGACTGCTGTTGAGACCCCCACAGAGATCAACAGCTTCTCATTCGTTCCCAACCGGGCCAGAGCTATAAGGGGCCTTGCGGAGCAGGGCGGCCATGGCTCTGGAATACTGGAGCAACAGCGCCACCTACAGCATTCACACAGAACCCACTCCCAGGGGCTTTTTTTTTTCTTTTTC
>JAQQAC010011087.1:29014536-29091253 GCA_029783875.1 Phataginus tricuspis | reverse complement strand
ATGAACATAGGGAAACAAAAGCAACAATGAACAAGTGGGACTATGTCAAGCTGAAAAGCTTCTGTACAGCAAAGGACATCATCAGTAGAACAAAAAGACATCCTACAGTATGGGAGAATATATTCATAAGTGATGCATCTGAAAAGGGGTTGACATCCAAAATATATAAAGAACTCACTCACCTTAACAAACAAAAAGCAGATAATCTAATTAAGAAATGGGCAGAGGACATGAATAGACACTTCTCTAAAGAAGAAAATCAGATGGCCAACAGGCACATGAAAAGATGCTCCACATCGCTGGTCATCAGAGAAATGCTGATTAAAACCACAATGAGATATCACCTCACACCAGTGAGGGTGGCCAACATCCGAAACACAAACAACAAAAAATGTTGGCGAGGATGTGGAGAAAAGGGAGCCCTCCTACACTGCTGGTGGGAATGCAATTTAGTTCAACCATTGTGGAAAGCAGTATGGAGGTTCCTCAAAAAACTCAAAATAGAAATACCATTTGACCCAGGAATCCCACTCCCAGGAATTTACCCTAAGAATGCAGCAGCCCAGTTTGAAAAAGACGGATGCACCCCTATGTTTATTGCAGCACTATTTACAATAGCCAAGAAATGGAAGCAGCCTAAGTGTCCATTGGTAGATGAATGGATAAAGAAGATGTGGTACATATACACAATGGAATATTATTCAGCCATAAGAAGAAAACAAATCTTACCATTTGCAACAACATGGATGGAGCTAGAGGGTATTATGCTCAGTGAAATAAGCGGGGCAGAAAATGACAAGTATCAAATTATTTCACTGATATATGGAGCATAAGAGCAAAGAAAAAAAACCTGAAAGAACAAAACAGCAGCAAACTCACAGAACCCAAGAATGGACTAACAGTTACCAAAGGGAAAGGGACTGGGGAGGATGGGTGGAAGGGAGGGTAAGCGGGAAAAGGGGCTTTACGATAGCAGACATAATGTTGGGGGGGGCACAGGGATGGCTGTACAACTCAGAGAAGACAAGTAGTGATTCTAATGCATCTCAGTACTCTGATGGACAGTGACTATAATGGGGTATGTGGTGGGGAATTGATGATGTGGGGAGTCTAGTAAGCATAATGTTGCTCATGTAATTGTAGATTAATGATACCAACAAAAAAATTTGAGTCAGAGATTCTGTCCAGTGCATTCAGGCTGCAAAAAAAAAAAAGGCATTCAGTTGAAAAGGAACACCTATGTGTTTTTATTTATTCACAGCAATAGTACAACTGCTTTTGGTTTCCCACACCAATTCCAGTGTGTGTGGGGGCAGAAGGGGTGTTCCCATGCACAACCCCAAGCACTTCTGGAACAGCAACGGGTAAAGGGCTCCGTCCTACAAGACAGCCCTCCACCCCCCAATCCAGATGGTAGTCCCAAGCCCCAGGCCGTTCCCTGTGCTTCTGACCTGCCAGCTAGACATTGGACGTTCCAATGACCTCCCCCTTAGGTTCAATCAATTTGCTAAAGCGGCTCACAGAACTCAGGAAAACACGTTTACCAGTTTAATAAAGGATACAAGTTAACAGCCAGATGAAGAGAGACAGAGGGCAAGACCCAAATAAAGGAGCTTGTATCCTCGTGGAGTCTGGGGCCTGGATTGGTGGCACGTGGAAGCTCTCTCTGACAGGGAAGCAGGATGCAAAAGACATATGTTCTTCTCAGGGGTTTCTGTGAGCGCTTCATTGCAGTTATGATTGATTAAATCATTGGCCACTGGTTGGTTCAACCTCCAGCCCCTGCCTTGGGTGGGGGTCCAAAAGTCTCAGTAACATGACAAGACATCCAGTTCACCTTTATGGCTCTGGAGTGTTTTCAGGAACTGTGGATGAAGACCAAATGTACCTGGGAAATATATATTTGGTCATCTGAATGACCAAATATACATTTCTTATGACTCATTATATCTCAACCTAATTGCCTATTTGTAGAAAACATGATCCTCCATGTAGAAAATCCAATGGAATTTACAAACTACTAGAGCCCATAAATCAGTTCAACTTGAACAAAGTACGGACTCGAAGGAAACATACAAAATCAACAAACCCACAATTTGTATACATAGGCAAAAATTGGAAACTGGAATTAGACAATGCCACCTAAAATACTATCTAAAAAACTGAAATACAGATAAGTCTGATGAAAGGTGCAAGACTCATTTACTGGAAAATATAAAATACTGCTGACAGAAATTAAAAAGTACCTAAACGAATGGAGGGATATACCTTGTTCATGAGTCAGAAGATTCAGTTTTGTTAAAATGACAATTTGCCCCAAATTTACCTACAGATTCAAAGCGATCCAGGAAGTTTTTTTTTTTTGTAGAAACCCACAAGCTGATTGTAAGTTTCTTATGGAAATGTAAAACCATAGGATAAACAAAACAAATCTGAAAAAGAAAAAAAGTTGAAAGACTAACATTACCAATTTCAAAACTCACTATAAAACTAATCAAACATTATCGTATTGGCATGCAGTTAGACACATGGGTCAATGAAACAGAATAGAGAGTGCAGAAAAAAACCCACACAATTGTAATCAATTGATTTTGACAAAGGTCCGATGGCAGTGCAGTCAAGAACAGTTTTTCAACAAATGGTGCTCAAATACCACGCAAAAACATGAACTTCAATCCGTATCTTTGACCATGTATGAAAATTAACTCAAAATGGTTGATGACATAGGTCAATTCTCGGACTAAGGTGGCCCAGAATGACCAGGGGACACCCACACTCTATAAAGGAAATCCCAGTTCTCAGGAATCCCTGAAACTCATTCAGTTCTTAAAAAAAAAAGAGGCCAATAGACCTAAACATAAAACCTAAAACTATAGAGTTTCTAAAAGAAAACATAGGCAAAAATCTTTTCACCTTGGATAAAAGAAATATTTCTCAGATATGACCGCAAAAGCATGTTTTACAAAAGAAAATAAAGGGTGAAATGGATAGCTAACTTAATAACTTCTCTTTGAAAAAGACCACTTCATAAAATGCTCAATAAAAGGCAGGATCACTACCACGCACCACCCCCACCCCTGCCACAACGTGTCCCTCCTTTTCACGGAGACCCAGGAAAAGGCGTTCTTTCAGACCCAAAAACTAGAAAATGTTTCTTGCCCTAAGTAACTGTCTCCCCCTAACTCACCCCACTTTCTGGGCAACGTACATTTTGGAAATGATTACATTTCCATTTTTGCCTGGCAACCAGGACTATCAAGACCAAAATCATGCCTTAACTTTAGCAATTATGTTAGATCTCATATTTGTATAGAAACATCACCTTATCTTATCTTCATTGTTTTACTTATGTTTTCTACTTTACTTAGTATTGTCAAACTTAAAAGGAAAAAAGGAACACCCAATTAAGTTTGAATTCCAGATAAATGTTTTTTAATATAAGGATGTCCATTTGGCAGCTTGTATTTTATCTGTCAACCCTAACTATTGCAAACATTCTTATTAGCCAATTCAAATGCTTTGTTGGGAGAGATGAGATAATAAATACATACATATGTACACACACACACACACACACACACACACACACACACACTCACACCCAAAACAACTCAGGAATGTCTAAAGTAAACTTACACTTGAATTTCAAAAACTTTTAAAACAATTGAAAACCACAGTTGTACTTGTTTATTTCTCTTTATTCAATCTACACAATTCATTTCAAAATCTTTCTCATTTTATATTTGTTTTATCAAAAATTATATGGGAATATTTATTTTCAGAGAAGAGAACATAGCAACGAAGGAAGAAAAAAAAAGTACTTACTAATACAATGTTTTCTACCTCTTTTATGCTATCTAAAAGCACCTCAAGAAAAGACTCCCTTTATATTGTTAGGCAATCTTTAACAAGATTTCACATTAGGCCATCAATCCTCGTTCTTCTTATTTTAATGTATCACTCCTGCACAAATTCAGTTGAAGAGTAGAAAATATCATTAAGCTGATGAGTGGTGGCAATTCGGATGACGTCCCCTAAGAACACACTATTGCTTACAGCCTTGACATCTGCCCCCTTTCCCTTGAGAAGTAAGGAGACTCCTTAGTCTCCCTGACTTCCAGGAACATTCTATTCCCCAAAGTGGAAATTTAGAGGGAGGAAAATTTGGCACTACCATTATTAATTTGGTTGTAAGTCTATTTATCAAAGACCAGAGTGTGAGGGTTTAAAAAATAATCTAAAAACAAGTAGAAAGTCACTAGTAGGTCAAATTGGCCATGACTTCTGGGCCTCCTGAGTTGCCCTTTCATAATGAACTTCACATTTTCTTGTCAGTAACTAAAGAATGGGAAAAGATAGCTCACTTTAAAAATCACAAGCAGTCAACATAGGGGATTTAAAGAATTTTACCAAAGCAGCAAAGTTACAGAAACCACAGAGGGTAAATATGTCAACACTGTTAAGCTGCTGGTCTGATTACATCACTCTGCTCTTTCTCTGTCTCTCCACCTTAGACATTCAAACGGATCCTGCCGCCACTGATCAGAGAAGGATGTCCTAGACAGCCATCCACGAAGTAATCAAATGTTCCTCTATGCTTCCACTTAAACTCCCTACAATCTATTTTCCACACAGAAACCACCATGATTTTCTAAAATCTTTAATCAGATTGTATCACTGCCCTGCTTAAAACCTCCAATGGCTTCTCCCTGCCTTTAGAATAAGTCTGAATGCCTTACTGTAGCCCAGAAGACCCTGTCTGAGCAAGGAGGCAGTGTGGCTGGAGTGAATGTGCAAGCAGACGAGGCTAGACGACACGGTCAGAGGACAGCAGGATGACACAAAGCCGGCAAAGACCTATGTCACGGCATCACTGAGCCACTTGAACCACTACTGATTTAGATTTTCTTATATAAATGTTATAGGCAGTATTATAGGATATATGAGTATGGAGTTCAGGAGACAGGTCCTGGTTAAAGAAACAAGTTTGGAAATCCTTCACCAAAAACGTCACTGAAAGCAAGGGGCTGAATGAGACCCCTTGTGATGAGGGTGGCAGCCCGGGCCCCCACTGTGGATGTGCTCTTCGGGGAAGCAATGTCATCGCTTCTACCACCACCCTTCCTCAGAAAATCCAGGAATACTGACCAATTGCTTCTCGGCTTCAGTTTCTTTAGGGAAATGTCCTGGCGTCATTTTGGGCGGCATACACTAGGCTACTTGGTCTTCTCTGTGTGGGAACTGGGTAGGAGCATAAGAGGGATCAAGTGCGGAGCTGTTCTTTACACAGACTTCTGAAAATGCCCCTATTTCCACATCCTCCCGAGGCCAGAGGGGCTGTGGGGTGTCAGTGGGAAGGCCCACTCCCACCACCAAGCTGGATGCTCACAGGCTGTTCTTGAGCCAGACCTCCTCTGCCCTATAGGCTTCCTTCTGTCCACCAGAAATGTTGAAATTCTAATCTGCTACTGAATCCTATTTCCCCTTTCTCCTCATCATTCCAAGTTTATTCCTTTTTGAGTTCCTACACTTCTCCTTTAAAGGTGTCTTGTAGAAAACAGATGAGTGTGTGACAAAGAATAGTGAAGAGGCCTTCCTGTTCAAGACTTCGGCAAATCTCATATTTATTCCAGAGGATCATTTTAATGAACTGGAAGTGTGGATGGAATTACAATAATAAAAATTGAATTTTTATATGAATTTGAGAAGAATTTGTATATTTAAGTCTTACCACCAGGCACCTGGTATGTCTCTCCACTCACTGAGGTCCTATTTTGTCTTTCAAACTGTTCTGTAGTTATCATATGACTTAAAATTTTTTTTGTTGCATTTATTTTTGACCATTTTTATGGGGTGGTCTTAGTCACTTCTGTGAAAAGGATTTTCCCCCCATTTCTGTTTCTATCAGATTACTGCCATTATAAAGAAAAAACATTAGTTTTTGTTCACTATACCAATTTACTGAAATTTGTATTTTAGTTTCAACACATTTTTTAATTCAACCTTTTTTTCTAGGAATAAAAATCTTACCAACTTCAAGTAATGAGCATTTTTAGACTTGACATTGATTTATCCTATCTTCAGCTTTATCTATGTACCCACCACTGTTGACTATTAGTAGTCGTAGAAGGCATTCCTGTATTTTTCAATTTTAATGAAAATGCTTTCAGTATTTATTTAAAATGTTTACTATCAATTTCTA
This sequence comes from Phataginus tricuspis, assembly GCA_029783875.1. Classification (NCBI taxonomy): domain Eukaryota; kingdom Metazoa; phylum Chordata; class Mammalia; order Pholidota; family Manidae; genus Phataginus; species Phataginus tricuspis. The sequence goes on along the minus strand of JAQQAC010011087.1, from coordinate 29,085,051 downwards.
GGAAATAATTTCAACATGCCTGGAAGATTCACTCTCAAATGGAGTTTTAAAAATTGAAGAATGGCTAGTTGAACTTTTTAGCATTGAGTATTTTTTATCATGCTTTTATTCTCCTTCAATTTCTTAAAATACTAAATTGTGCCTTTCTAGTACTTGAACTATTCTTGAATTCCTAGAGAAAACCTTATTTGATTATATTGATCCTTTAATATATTGCCAGATTTGATTTATTATTTAAAAATTTTTTTCACATCTACATTCATAAGTAAAAATGATCTTCAGTTGTTCTGTATTATTTTAAAATAGGTTATGGCATTAGATTTATTATAGCTTTATAAAAATGAACCAGGAAGTTTTCTATCTTTTTCTATACTCTAAATTATTTAAATAGCAGGAGTTGTCTACTCCTTGAAAATCTAGAATTTTCATGTAAAACTACCAAAGGCCTGTAATATTTTAATGACAGCTCTTATAGATATAAAATATCACATTACTAGAATCCAGTTATCTATTGGTTCTTTCTTCATATTTCTAGTTTTTTCTTTTGGTAGTAACTAATGGAATTCTATTATTTATTCTTTAAACTGACAGTCCTTCTAACTGTTTGAGAAAGAAATCTTAGCAGGATAATAAAGGGAAAAATGTTCCTTCTTTCCCTGCAGCTACAGAAAAGCAGATTCTATTCTGAATCATAAACTAACCCTTGAAAATATGATTTCTAATAAAGAAGTCTTGTAAATCCTGTGAAATCAATGTTTAACTTTTAAAACATAAATAATTCTCATTGGTTATCTTGCCTAATGACATTTACTTCGGTGATAATACTTTGAATTTCTATATGGTGTACATGTAAGAGTTCTTTGCTAGATTGGCATATCCCTCTTTTTCACTGCTTGTGGTGAAAGTAAATTAGACTTTGTGAATTCCAACTGAAACAAAGAGTTTGAGAGACTTCCATCATGAGATGACCAAATTTTAACATCTTTGGAAGTTTAATATTTTTATTCTGATGCCAATTTTGGTAATTTGTAATTTTCTATAAAATCATCTACTTCTATTTCTAAAGTTAATGCCTTAATGTTATATATATTTCACATCTGTGTGACTGTATTTCCTTTCTCTTTCCTAATGCAATAGCAATGGGATTCAAATTATAACACTTCATGAAACATAATTTTTACCTCTCAAATGGACAAAACAAAAGACTCAGAAGATGCAGTGCTGGTAAAGAGGTAGGAAATCAAGTACATTCATACAATCTTGGTTAGAATACAAACTGCTAAAATCTTTTGGGAAGTTACATGGTAATTAATATTTACTAAAATTTAAAAGCACCTTTTCATCTAGCCCTCTCACTTCTGGGTGTTTATCTAACCAAAGGAAATACAGAAGTACATAAAACCATTCAAAGATGTATATTGCACCATGCTTATAAAAGCAAATAAGTGGAAACAACCTGAATGGCCATCCACCACAAGATGTTTAAATAATAGTACATTTATCCTATGAAACACTATGTAACTATTAAAAAGAAAGATTGATATATAACAGCTGACTTGGAGAGATGTCCATAATATCAAGTAAAAAAAAGACACAAAATATCTATACTATGGTCTTATTTTAGAAATGAAAGCTAAAAAAAAAAAAAAAAAGAAAGAAAACAAAAATCAATAATACAAGTGCATATGATTGTAAGCAAAGTGAAAAGAATGCCAGGATTCATGTCAACGTAAACAGTGGTTACAGGGTCAGAGGGGGAGGTAGTGGCACCATATGGGGAGAAGACTTTACTTTTACTTTAATCACATTTATGTTTGAACTGTTATAATGTGCTTACGGCACCTTGTATAATTCAAACATCTGAAATAAATATGCCTTCCCTATCTCTAAAATTTCTAAAGGGGGAAATTTCCTGGGCATCCTCAGTAATGGCCCTCATGTGCTAGAGTAAGTTCAATGCAAGACCCCCTGTAATTGATGGTAATGGCTGGAGAAGATGTGAAAGGCTAAGGCTGCCTTTCACAGCTCCAATAACAGACTATCATGATTTCTTATGATGGTCAAAGAATAAGCAAAGAGACTTGGAAATGTTACTTTTTGCTTATAAGATTCAAAAGTGTTTTACAGAATTATATAGAAGTCTGTTAATTACTGTTTACCGAATCCAGGATGCTGAAAAATACTTAAAGTCCTCTTCATGCTAAAATAATCCTTTTCTGAAGATCTCATAAATAATGCAGGTTTGAGGTAGAGAATGTACGCCAAAGGAAAAAGAATAGGAGATAATACATTTATCCCTGAGAATGGTTTTTATTTCCATTAAAAGAATGGATATTTTATAATAAAATTGTAAGGCTAATAAAACTTAAAAAATACTACCTAACAGTAAAAAAAATGTATCATACCAGGCAATTTTTACAACTGGAAGAAGAAAATCCTCTGTATAAAGTTGGTTAAACTTAGTAATGGTTTTACTATCTAGACATTCAGCATAAATTCCATAAAGCAAAGGCTCACCTTTATAAACGAACTATTCATTTATTTGAAGAGACTGATCCAGAATTAAAATTAAAATGCGATTGTTTGCCTGCAGTTTTATGCTGTAGAACATTGTTGCCCCCAAAGCACGTTTCCCAGGAGCTCTGCCTCATGTCTTTATGATCGGCAAGGTGCTGCAGAAGACTCAGTCACTGGGGCTTAGGTGGCGGTTTTGCTGCTGATAGAGCTGTTAGGGCTGCTACTTTTAGAATTACAATGAAATTGTTGGGAATACTCCAGGGTACATATTTCAGCACATTAATGAGGCCATTCACAAAGAGTTTATTACAATAAGAGATAAGATATTTATTAGATCAGTAATATGATTACAGAACATGCTGTATGGGAAGGTCCTCTGGGAGCTGTAGGCAGGATAATTTTGCAGGCATTAAACAAAACAAAAAAGCCAAACATCATTATCAAAACTGCTAACTTCACTGCATCTCAGCTACGGGTAAATAGCTATACTATTAAATATCCACATTTTCCTGTTTCAAAAATGATGTGTAGGCATGCTTTCTGAGTTTACATGAAAGCAAAGGGCTTTTTTTGGGATGGCGAAAATAAAACAAAGCAAACTCAGGGTGTTTACTGCTCATTTTAAATATGGTCCACTTCTGAAGACACCTGGGAATTGTATTTCGGGACTGTAGCCATAACAGGTTTTTCACCGCATATTACTATACTACTGAGTAATAAAGACGATACCACCATCAATGATAATACAACAAAGAGCTTTTTAAAAGCAGGCATTTGGGGGTGCGGATGATTTACTATGTGCCAAGTGTTGTGCTAAGTTCTTCAGGCATTGCTCCTTTCATCCTCCCATTACCCTTTGAGGTGTTAAAATTGTCTTTTTTTGCCATGGAAATGGAGACTTACTAACTTAACTAATGAAGTCAACCGAAGTTAAATGAGTGGTGTTGGTAGATGACCCGGTTCAATCCTGGGAATGCCACTGTGTCTGCCACACAGCTTCACATGGAAAGTCAATGAAATAATATTGGTTTTGTTTTCCTTTTCAAAAGGGTAACCACTTCTCTCTGTTGCTCTTACTGGTAAATGCCCAGCTCCGTGCTGCTATTAGGCTCCCATCCCCACTAACAGCAAAAGAGCATCAGTCCCACAGTGCGATAATCTAGCATACACTTCAGGAGGCTGAGATATTAAAGACAAGCGCTGATGAGAAAAATACACACACACACACACACACACACACAGCAAGTTGTCTGTTATCCACCACCATCTCAACTTTAAATAGAGTTTTATTCCTCACCTCAAAAGAAACAACACAGTATGTCCAATATGTCCATAATATGAACTAATAAACTGATTAACTCATAAATCGTGAGTGTTTTAACTGGTTATCTCTTTGAGTCCCTTTTAGTGGGCTTTACTGGCCTTATTCTCTCTCCACCCTGCCCACTTCTATTCTTTTGCCTCAAGACACCTCCTCTCTGAGGTAGCCCACACTCCCCTTTCTCTGAGTGCGCCTTTTTGCCTTGAAGAAAATTGTTCTCGACCTTTCAGGTGCGCCTCTCTCTGAGGTTGCCCACACATTCTCTCTCTTCAAGTGCAAAACTTTAAATAAAAATTTTCCTCTGCTTCGCTACTGTGTCTTGTCCAGTTCTTTGTTGTGGCGGCGACAAGAACCAAGGAGAATAATGCCCCCCTAGCAAAAGGATAATCAGAACCGATAGAACAAGATCTTCATAGTACTTGGTGTTTAAAATTTTTACAAATACACCACTACACAGATGTCTACTTTACTATTTACCACAAAATAATCCTGAATAAATATCTAAGTGTAACAAAAAAAGATAGGAAAATACTAGAAGAAAATACAAGAATATACTTATAATTCTGGATTAGGAAGACCTTTTAAAACATGACATAGAACTCAAAAGCTATGAAGGAAAATAGTGATAAATATTCCTACTAAATGAAAACTACCTTTATAGCTAAGTTATCAGTAAAAGTTAGAAATAGAAAGAGAAAATGAAGTGTATTTGTTATACAAAGAGCTCTTAAAAATGAGTAGAAAAAGGTAAACTAAGTTGAAAAAATGGGCAAAGATGCAAAGTTTATAGAAAAGATGCACAAGTGGCTAACTAACCCACAAAAGATAGAAAACTTCAATCACAATGAAATATATACAAAACATCAAAGACATACAAGATTTCATGTATCAGAAAGGCCAATGTTACAATTCCATAAAACTCAGTATCAGCAATGCTGTGCAGAAACAGGCACTCTCCCTTTTAGTGAAAACGGAAACTGTCGTGTTGCCTTTTGGGGAGGGCGTTGGGCCGTCTGTATACATGAATCACAGCCAGTGGTGTCAGTTGCCGTTCACGTCTGCAGACCCGAGCAGCAGGACTTCCGAAGTAGGAAGGCAGGAGAAGACGAATGTCCCAGCTCAAGAGCAGAATAAATTCACCCTTCCTTTGCCTTTTTCTTCTACTTAAGCCCTCACGGGCCTGGATGATGCCACTCATACTGCTGAGGATGGTCTGCTTTTCTCCTTTTTCCGTCTAGAGATTCAGGTGTTAATCTTATCCAGAAACAACCTCACAGACACACCCAGAAATGTTTCACTTAAGTCATGCAAATACATTAAAACTCAGAAGACAGCTATTCTGTCCACACATCAGGCAGAGCAACTCATTTTTCACTTTTCATTTGTATTTTTTGGCATCACATATGTGAGATCCCAGCATAAAAATACATTTTATATTTTAGTATTTCATATTTGCCCAGTGGTAATGCTTAAAATGTTTTGAACTGATTTTTAAGCAATAACTACTACAGAAAAAAGGAGTTTAGTTCTTAAATATTCTACTTATTTTTCTCTCAGTGATAAATTAAGAGACTGATCACTGGCTTAAACATTGAATTCTCTATATTTGCAGCGTTTCTGCATGACAGATTTTGTAATTATCTTGGCCTCCACATTCTAAACATTTTTGAGGTTTCATTTACAAGAAATGTGAGTTTCCTATTTTTGCCCCAAGTGTATCTTTAATTATGTGCTAAACCATAATTATAAAATAAATCATAAGTTGAAAATTTTACCCTTCAATTTACACTGACAGAAAGGTAGGAAGAGGTCAAGCAAACAATTTATACTAAATTTACTTCTCTGTAAAATGAGTGGCTGTCTGCTGCTCCTGAAAGTGTGCAGGCCCACAGGCAGCCCCAGAGGGCAGGGCATGACCACAGCAGATGGGCCGCACACGCCCAGTCTCTGATGACGTCACACTGCCATTCCTAGAGAAGGCTTAATCCCCAGGACAGACACAAATTATGGAAACCTAACTAAAAATGACCACAGGGAATCCAATCAAAGTGAAAATAAAAATACCTCTTAGAAGATACACACATAAACGCTTACAATCCAAAATAATAATACACCAATTTCTAAGAAGTATGAAAATGAGATCAAATCAACCAAGGTTGATGTTTCTCAATTTATTTCATCATTCATAATGATCTAAATTATTAGATCATTTAGGTATGACCCAAAACAAAGTCAAAATTGCTAAATAAATTCTATGTGAGAATCAACTGTAACTTTGAACTAAATATAATTTCTTTTTGGCCCAAGTGATATTATAAAAGTAGGAAAACAGAAATGGCATGTAATCAATATTCCTTAGTAATATTTTTGGTTGATACTTTTTAAATATACTATATCATTTCAAACTGACACTAATGTCTATTATCTCCTGAGTGAATTTTAAAATGACAGAGCTTGAAAGGGTCAAAAGAGTTCTACTCCAACTGTTGGCTTGTAAACAGGAAATGGTCATTTTAACTCCCACTGAATCTTTCAAATGAACCGAATGAAAAAGTGTATTTATGCACTATGTCAATTGGCTACACTGGGGTCATTGGATAAAGACCTATTAGGGACCATCTACCCAAAATGGCCTGCTTGGTAAGGGGGACCAGGAAGTCATGCTCTTTGATGTACTTAGTGGGTAGACCCAGGAGCTGCTGCTGGTGACTTTTCTTCTGCAGCAGAGGGACACAATCCAGCTCCCTCGGTAAAAGCATCAAGTATTATGATTAGCAATCATCATAAGTAATATAGATCCAAAAACTGCATCTGCTTTTTTCTAAAAGAAATCATTATACCTATCATTTCATGGATGTAACACAGGGGCCAAGACATGGAACTTACTGATTCTGAAAGCAAAACGGCAGAGCAACATTTTAACATTCAACATCAAGTTTTATGTTCTGCTAAGTCATCTAGGTCCTTATTTTGGAGGACCCAAAATTGGTTTATTACAGCACTACAGAGCTAATTTATCACCACAGGAAATCCAAACCAATTGTTCAACAGAACAGTATGTTGACCTTTACTGGCAGGATTAAAGAGTGAATTCTGTTGATACCAGCTACTGTGAGAAACTTAAGCTGCAGAGCTGGTAAATATTTATGAAGTTTTCCTACTGTGCTGGCCACCAGCAGAGAGAGGGAGAGGGGTGTGCGTTTCTGAATTATAAAGAAGCTTGGAGTTACCTATCAGATTTGACTCTGGGATTTCAAATCCTAAATTTAGAAAAAACATCACTGTTCACTAAGAATGAAAAAGAGTATTAAGTAAAATATTCAAGCTTGTGAAGCTAAAATTACACTCCATCAGATGGAGAGAATATCAGGTATTTCCAGATGGAAAGAACGGGCAATGAGCGGCTGCCTTGCTTTGCTTCTGTACCTTACGTACTACAATCCGGGCACAGCAAGAAGCTCCCTCCGTCCCTACCGATGCAGGGTAAGAGATGCCTCTGAGGCCAGCTTCTGGCCAGCTTTGAGTTGAAGATTTCTGAGGTTGAGGCAGAATGTTACTTGTCCTAGGCCCTCTCAGAAATATCCCTGTCCCAGCTCACCAAAACTAAACCTTTCTGTTTTAATAGCCACCCCACCCAAATCAAAATAGAAACAGTCTGAATGTTATCACTGACTTGACAGAAATACATGCACATTAGTGTTTAACTCTTCCAAGAAGGCAATTCAAGCCTAACACTTTTATTTCTTAATTCTAATGAAAGGAATTGCAAGTAGTATCACACAGATGGAATGACTTCCCAAAGGGACGTGAGGGAGAAATTCTGTTTATTTTATCAAGCCCTTTTGTCCTTTTAGAGTACTTGATAGGCAGGCCCTGGAGGAAATGATGGCCATTGAGAGAGGTTACAGAAAATCAAGCAGGAACATGACGTGCTTGGGAGTACATATGGGGGGGAGTGGGTGGCGGTGCCACAACTTGGGGGAGGTATAAGATTCAGGATCTTTGTAAATCTGTTTGCTTTTTTCAAGATGAAAATAACTTGTTTATTCTGAAATTCATGTTTTTTGTAACAACAACAATGAAAAAAGAGTGGGAGGGGACAGCACAGAAAGGCATTTCCTTTTAAATAAAAATTTGTTGAGAAACACTGTTATGCTCGTGGTATAGATCACTCCACCCTCACTTCTTTTTGTACACTTTATATAAATGTATATAGAGTATGACATAAATCAGTTGATATTGTAATTTTGTCCTGTAACTACATTTTGGCACTTAGTATATCATATTCACACGTTAGGCAGAAAAACAGACATGAATGGGTGGAAGGAAAATCAAGCTAGTAAAGTCCACTAAAAGGGATTCAAAGAGTTAACCAGATAAAACCAGAGAGCCAGAAAAGACCCACAGATTTAATGAGTTAATTAGTTTAAGTTCCAAAGGCCAGGAGCAACTTATAATGTTCCCCAGATAAAGAAAAGTATCTAAGCACAGCCCATGTCTTCACCGTACCAATTAGGTCATGCCATTATAAAATCTACTTAGCTGCAGAAAGGCCCAGCTTATTTATTAACTTAACCTGTATTTTTTTTTCCTCTTCTTCCAGCTCCTTATTCAAGTAACTTTGTAACCAAGGCAGGAGTAAGCCCTCGAAGTGTAAATAACCTATGTGGACAAAGAGTGCTGAGATACGAACCAACATAGTCACCTAAATAACCCTATTCTTAAGACAAAAACCTCAGAGGAATTATAAATCACCTGTATACATCCTGCGTTGTGCTGACCTTTACCCATAGGCCCTATAAAACTCCAGACCCTAAACCCTTAAGTGTGCCTCCTCCTTGAGGTTGCCCACACCCACCTTTCTTCAAGTGTGCGTCACGCTCTCTGTTCTACTCCAGAACAGTAGGGAGGGGCTGCTGAGAGCTCTGACTTGGGCTGGCGAGTTCCTGTTGCCTGGGCGACCCGAATGGAACTGCAACTGTATAATCTTGCTCTTTAGTAGCCTGCCTGAAAATCTCCTTTCTTTGCCTTTGGGAAGTTCTCAGAACATAATGTCACTCCACCCAGTGCTCTGCAGCTCCCCCAAACCCTGGGGTGGTAGGGACTTAGTTCCCAGGCCGTGCAGATTCAAGAGAACACTGGATACCAGGTGACCCTGGCTTTAGGAGTTGACAGGGGATGTGCCCAATGCTGAGCAGCGGTGCAGTAAGCATCCCTTCCCTTCCTCTGTTTTTCCTTCCTCTCTGCTTCATTCAAGTAAACCTGCCTTGGTCTACCTTGACACCGGCCTGCTCCTCTCTTGGAGGGTATTAAAATAAAACCTTAGCTCTGCTTCACTACTGTGTCTCTGCCCTTCAATTTGTTGCAGCAAGGACAAGAACTGAGGAGAACAAACTCTACCCCCAATACACGTATTCTGCAATTATTTACTGAGAGCTTTCAGTGGCTGGGCACTTTGAAAAGTACCAGGTATAAGGCTGGGCACTAAAAAGACGAGATATTGTGTGACTTTAAAATTTCCACTACCACCTCCATAATTACTAAAATGCAAAAATTTTAAGATACAGATTAATATCTCGGTGGACCAAACACTCAGAAGGCTGAGGTCCAAAATCCATCAGAAGCAGCAAATAGGAAATGGGATCGTCAGTGTAACTGGGGCCACCAGCCCATGTGGGGCAAAGTCAAAATCCAAGCATGGAGTGTGGAGTGGGGTGGGGTTCCTTGTCCACAGAAGGTGAAGAGACTGTTCCAGCCTTGGGTGTGAGTGATTAAATGACGCTCCTGGTAGAAGAGCAGCAGCAGAACCTGGGCCCAATTCCCGCACTTCCCCATATCGCTATGAGACGGCAATGTGAACCTCTTACCTGTTTCTGGACTGGCAGACTGAGGGCAGAGTGGAGGTAACTGTACTACCCCAGATAGGGAGGGGTTGGTGCACAAAAGAAACAACACCATAGCAAAACACAGTAACTTTCACTCTTAATGAGCCTGAGAAGAAAGGAAGCCTAAATTGGAGAAAGAGAACCACCAATACAATACAGATGAACTGGGTCAAGAAAAAATGAAAATAGAGAACCTCAAGATTACTCAGTTTTAACAGGTTTCCTAAAGCATAATTAACATGTAATAAATGGCATATACTTAAAGTGTACAGCAGTCACGATAATGAACTTATTAATCCATGACCATCAAAAGTATCTTTTCACAAATACCTCACTATTTTGATTATAGTAGCTACACAGTAAGTCAGGAAATCAGGTAGTGTTAACTCTCCAACTCTTGTTCTTTTTCAAACTCTTTCGGCTATACTAAGGTCCTTTGAAAGTATTTAATGTAAACTATAGAATCAATTGATCAATTTCTACAAAAAAGCTTGCTGGGATTTTGACTGAGATTGCATTGAGTTTATAGATCAATTTGACAAGAACTGGACCCTAACAAGATTGAGTTTGCCACACATGAATAAGACATATCTCTCTACTTATTTAAAAGTTATTTAATTTCTTTACAAAACATTTTGTGGTTTTCACATCTTTTGTCAAATTTATTCCTAAGTATTTCACATTTTTATGCTATTGGAATTAAAATTTGTTATTGTGTATTTCCAGAAATAAAATAGATTTTTGTATATTAATCTTGTTTCCTGCAACATTGCTAAATTCTATTATAACATCTAGTAGCTATTTTGTAGATTTCATTGGATTTTTTTCCAACAAAGACAATCGTGCCACCTAGCAATAAAGACAGTTTTACTACCTTTCCAATCTGGATGATTTTTATTTCTTTTTCGTCCCTGACTGCACTTGCCAGAACACCCAAAACAATGGGCAAAGAAAGTAAGAGCAGATATTCCTCTTTGTGTTCTGATCTTAGAAAGAAAACAATCTTTCACTATTAAGTATGATACTAACTGTTGGTTCTTTTAATGCCAATCAGGTTTTATCAGGAATAGATGTTGGACTTTTATCAAGTAGATTTTCTACATCAACATGATCTCTCCTTTTAATATATTTGTTGGATTAAACTTGCTCAAATTTTGCTTAGACTTTTTGAATCTCTTATCTGTGTTCATGAGAGATATTGTTTGGCAATTTCCTCTTCTTGTAATGTCTTTGTATTTTTTTGGTATCAGGGTAATGTTGGCCTCTTAGAATGACTTGGGAAACAGTATCTCTTCTTCAGTTTTCTGGGAACATTGGTGTAAATTTGTTATTTCTTATTAAATGTTTGCTTCAACTTATCAGTAAAGCTATCTGTGCCTGGAGATTTCCTTATGGAAACATTTTTAAATAAAAATCAATATCTTTAATAGATAATTCAGGCTATCTATTTTCTTTGAATGAGCATTGGTAGTTTGTGTCTTTCAAAGAATTTGTCCCTTTTATCTAAGTTGTTGATATGATGAACATAAAGGTATTCATTATATTCCCTTATTATTCTTTTAATATCTGTAGAATTTATGATGTGTGATGTCTCTACACATTTCTCTCTCATTCCTGATACTGGCAATACTGTGCCTTCTTTCATTTTTCCATGAGAAATCTGACAGTAGTTTTATTAACTTTGTTGATCTTTTCAAAGAACTGGGTTTTGGTTTCACTTTTCTCTACTGTTTTCCTGTTTCCTATTTCATTGATTCTTACTGTAATCTTTATAATTTCCTTTCTTCTGCTTATTTTGGATTTAATTTGCTCTTTTTCTAATGTATTAAGGTAGAAGCTAAGCCCACTGATTTGAGACCTTTTTTCTTTTTTAACATAAGAGTTATGGCTATATATTTCCCTCCCCTAAGTACTGTTTTACCAGCATCCAACACATTCTTCTATGTAGTGCTTTCATTTTCACTGAGTTCTAAATACAGGCATACCTCAGAAACATTGCTGGTTCAATTTCAGATGACTACAATAAAGCAAATATCACAATAGAGTAAGTCAAATGAATTTTTTGGTTTTCTAGTGAATATAAGTTATGTTTACACTAAACTGTATTCTATTAAGTATGCAACAGCATTATGCCTAAGAAAATGTAAATAGCTTAATTAAAAAATACTTTATTACTAAAAAGTGTCAACCATCATCCACGCTTTCAGCGAGTTGCGATCTTTTTGCTGGTGGAAGCTCCTGCCTGGATGGTGACATCTGCTGACCAGGGCAGTGGCTGCTGAAGGTTGTGGTGGCTGTGGCAATTTCTTAAAATAAGGCAATAAAGTTTTCTGCAACAACTGACTCTTCCTTTCATGAATAATTTCTCTGTGGCATGCCATGCTCTTTGATAGGACTCTACCCACAGTAGGACTTCTTTAAGAATTGTAGCCAATCCTTTCAAACCCTGATGCTGCTTGATTTTATCAACTAAACTTACGTAATATTCTAAATAATTTGTTGTCATTTCAACAATCTTAACATCCTCACCAGGAACAGATCTCTTTTCAAGAAACCACTTTCTTTGCTTATCCATAAGAAGCAACTCCTATCCAGTCAAGTTTTATCATGAGATGATTCAGTCACATCTTCAGGCTCTACTTCAAAATTTAGTTCTCTTGCTATTTCCACCACATTGGCAGCTACTTTCTCCACAGTAGTCTTGAACCCTTCAAAGTAATCCATGAGGGTCTGAATCAACTTCTTACAAACTCCTGTAAATATAGATATTTTGATCAATTCCCATGAGTCACTAAAGTTCTTAATGCCATCTAGAATGTGAATCCTTTCCAGATTTTCAATTTACTTTTCCCAGATCCATCAGAAGAATTTCTACCTCTGGCAGCAATGGCCTCATGTTAAATAGTAAGACTGAAAGGAAAGTACTCCTTGATCCATGGGCTGCAGAATGGATGCCTTGTTAGGGGGCATGAGGACGACATGGGTCTCATTGTCCATCTCCATCAGAACTCTTGAGTGACCAGGTGCATTGTTAATGAGCAGTAATACTTTGAAGGGAATCTTTTTTCTGAGCACTAGGTCTCAACAGTGGGCTTAAAATATTCAATACACCGTATTGTAAAGAGATGTGCTGTCATTGAGGCTCTGTGGTTCCATTTATAGAACAGAGTCAGAGTAGATTCAGCATAATTCATAAAGGCCAAAGGATTTTTAGAATGGTCGGTGAGCACTGGCTTCAACTTAAAGTCACCACCTGCACTCCCTAACAAGAGAGTCAGCCTGTCGTTTGAAGCTTGGAAGCCAGGCACTAACTTCTCTTTAGTTAGGAAAGTCCGAGATGGCATTTTCCAAAACAAGGCTGTTCATCTACATTGAAAATCTGTTGTTTACTGTAGCCATCTTCATGAATGATCTCAGTTAGATCTTCTGGATAACTTGCTGCAGCTTCTACATCGGCACTTGCTACTTCACCTTGCACTTTTTTATTATGAAGGTGGCTTCTTTTCTTAAATCTCATAAATAAATCTCTATAAAATTCAAACTTTTCTTCTGCAGTTTCCTCACATCTCTCAGCTTTCATGGACTTGAAGAGAGTTACAGCCTTGCTCTGGATTAGGCTTTGGCTTAAGAAATGTTGTGGTTAGTTTAATCTGATATCCAGACCACTACAACTTTCTCCATATCAGCGATAAGGCTGTTTGACTTTATTATTCATGTGTTCAGCGGAGTATAGCACCTTTAAATTCCTTCAAGAAACAAACATGGGCAAGAGGCCTGTCTCAGATTTTGAAATACCTTCCTAACTAAGCTTAATTATTTCTAGCACTTGATTTAAAGTGAGATATGTGTGACTTTTTCACTTGAACACTTAGAAGCTACTATAGGGTTACTGATTGGCCTAAGGTCAATATTGTTGTGTCTCAAAGAATAGGGAGGCCCGAGGGAGGGAGAAAAATGGAGGAACAGCAGGTCAGGAGTGCAGTGAGAACATGCAGACACTTACTAAGTTCACTGCCTTATATGGGTGAAGTTCATGGCTCCCCAAAACAATTACAATAGTAAAATTAAAGACCACTGGTCAAACCATAATAATGAAAAAATTTGAGATATTGCATAAATTACCAAAATGTGACACAGACATGAAATTAGAAAATGCTGTTAGAAAAATGGTGCCAACAGACTTCCTCAGTACAGGGTTGCCACAAACTTTCAACTTGTAAAAAGACAATGAAGAACAATAAAGCAAATTAGATTAAAACAAAGCACAATTACTCTCTAACTTAATTTCTGATTGTTAATTTGATCCATGATTACTCAGATATGTGTTATTCAGTTTCAAGTATTTTGGAATTTTCCAAATATCTTCTATTGATTTATAATTTAATTCCATTATAGTGGGAGAATATACTTTATATCACTTGAATCATTTTTTAAATTTAGAGATTTTTTTTTATGGCTCAGATTATGGTCTATCTTGGTAAAATAGATTAAAAATAATCTATTTTCTTCTCAAGTTCAGTGTTCTATAAATGTCAATCAGGTCAAATTGCATGATAGTGTTGCTTCAGTCTACTATTTCCTTGGTGATTTTCTTTCAACTTGTTCTATCAATTATCAAGAGAGAGCTTCTAAAATTGGATTTTAGCTTTCCTAACACTTTTTTGTTTTAAGGTCCTTTCTTAGGACTATTATGTCTATTTCATTAACTGATCACTTCCTCATTAGAAAATGACATTCTTCATCCCTGGTAATATTTTTTTATCTGAACTCTATGTCAGATATTAAAATGATCATTCCAGCTCCCTTTTGACTAGTATGAGCATAGCACATCTTCTATTCTTTTCTTTTAACATGTTTGTGTCTTTATATTTAAGGTTTTTATAGACAGTATATAGTTGGGTCTTACTTTTTTTTTAAACCTAATATGATAATTTCTGCCTTTTAGTTGGGGTGTTTTATGTGAGTGTTGATACCATTTGCCCTTTTATGTGAGGATTGATACTGTAAGGCTTAAGTCTACTTCTTGCCATTAGTTTTCTATTTATTCCAGAAGTTTTTGTTCTCTTTTCTTCCTTTTTCTGGTTTCTTTTCAATGAATTATTTTTTATTATGTCACTCATCTCCTTGGTTGATTTACTAGCTATAACTTTGTTTTCTTTCGTTCAATGGCTGGCTGATTTAGGGTTTCATATTATCATGTTTAACTTAACACAGTCTACCCTCTGTGATTTACAGCGCTTCACATTAGTATAAGAAACTTACATTATACTTCCATTTCTTCCCTCCCAGCTGTATGCTGCAGTTGTCATACATTTTACATACACACACAGTTTTATAGACTTGCCAACATATATAGCTATTATTTTACTTTAAGTGGTAAATTATCTTTTAGAGAGATTTAAGACATTGTGAATTTTACCTTGTTGAGTGCTTGATATTTTTGTATTCCTACAAACAGTTGTGAGGTTTTTTTCTGGGAAGCAGTTGAGATACTTAGAACTTGGCTCCTTTCAAATCTTGTTTTTATGATTTGCTCCTTGGATCTGAAGCAGCACTTAGTCTAGGACTAATTATTCCCCACTACTAAGGCAAGATCTTCCTCAGTACGTTTCCAGTGCTCCATGAAGAATTTTCTGTGCTCTGTGTGGTGGAAAAAAGGACTATTCTTGGCCTTGTGTAACTGGCACTACTCTCTAACCCTTACGGGTCGTTCTGCCCCTGGCCCTGGGCTGTGTCCTCATACACATGTGCTCTGAATGCCTGAGGGGACCCTCTGGGGGTCTTGGATTCTCTTCCTGCCCCACACACTCTAGGCACACTTCCTGTCCCTCCTCCCAGTTCCATCTCAACTCAGAGATTACAAAATACAAATCTGATAGAAGCATATTCGTGTTTAAAACCTTTCCAAAATGCACCATTACAGCTAGAGAATGAGAGAAAACACAGCTGCCTTGGACGACCCAGTTGAAAAGGAATGGTATCTTAGCTTCCTGAAGATTCCTCAACAAAACCCAAGATCTGGCTCCTTGTGAAATGTAAAGCTTAAAAAGATGAGTGGTCAATCTGCAGACAGGGTTTACAACTGGGAAACAGTGGGCAGGAGGGACAGGGGTTGGTCTCAGAGGTGGCCAACAGGCATGGAGACTGGCTGCTGCAGACACGGTACTCCAAGTGCCACGGCCTTGTAGAACAATATAACCATAAAGAACTCTAGCAGGGGTAAAATCAATCTACAGAGAAGGACTGAGACTTTTGTACTAAAATGGGTTGGTAGCACCTGGAAGCCAAATTTCTTCCTTTTTAAAGTCTTTACCTTTCATTGTGAAAGAATTTTGGACTTAAGGGTGCAATAAGTAGTAAAATAAATTCACTTTACTTTCCTAAACAGTTAGCTAACACCTTTTATAACCATGCTATAGTTACTAAGAACAAAAAATTTTACTAACGGTATAGATGTTACTCAGATTTTGCCAGTTTTTCTACCAGATTTCCTTTCTAGTTCAGGATCCAATCTGGGATTCACATAGGATTTGGCTGTCATACCTCCTTAGTCTCCTCCAATTTGGGACAGCCCATCTAGTCTTTCTTTGATTTAATGACCTACACACTTTTGAAGAGTACTGGCCAGTTAGTATGTAGGACACTTTGATCTGTCTAATGTTTCCTCATGATTCAATTTAGGTTATGCAGTTTTGCCAGGAATACCACAGAAATGATGTTGTACCCTTCCTAGTGCATTTTATCAGTAGTTACAAAATGTCAGTATAAGTTATTACTGGTGATATTAACATGGATCACTCTGTCAGCGTGATGCCTATCCATTTTCTGCACTGTAAAAATAACACCTTTTTCTTTTGTAATTACTTAGTATCTTGTGGAGGGGTTATTTAGGGTTTTGTTGTTTGTATCTCATTATACTTTTACCGACTAATTTTAGTATCTGCTGATGATGCCAGATTTCATTTGACTTAGAAAAATAAACTGACATTGGTTATATTTAATTAAATTTTGTACTTAGTAAAAAGGCTTATATATTTTTCTCATAATCTGTCCCTGACAGTTTTTCAAAGTACATTTTTTGTCACTACCCAAGAACACCTTGAGTTCCAATCCCATCATTAACTTCAGATTCTCAAACTTCCCATTATCTTTTATGCTTGCAAGTGTGTTCTTTATCTGGGCTGCACAACCCTCTAGTCATTCTCTGCTCTGTCCCCAGGCCATATCTGCTTGGCACACTCTCATCGATTCTTCAAACAGAAAGCCTTGGAGGTTTCTGGAGAGACGGCAGAGTAGGAAGCCCAGGGAATCTCTCTCTCCACCTGGTTACCATCGCACCAGCACAATCTGTCGGATGTAACTATTTTGGAACTCAGGAGTCTACTGAAGGCTTGCCACTTCCAAGGGAAAGCCTAGACAGCAAATAACAGTTATTTTTAGTTTCAAAATGCTCTTAGCACAGTAGTAGCTACCATTACCCATTCCAAGCCCATGGCGGGCAGCTAAGCATGTGTTCCTGGAGCGGCTTGCACAACGGATTCTGTCCTCCAAATATTGGAAATCTGTTCTCTCATCACTGATGGCTGCTTCTGATCACAGAGGTGTAGACAAAGAGGCAGGAGACCACTGTTGTTGCACCTCCCTTATTTTTGCAAGCCCTTTCCCCTCCAGATGAAGTGACTTCCAGATTTAAAGGAACAGCACCCTTCCCCACCTCATTTTTCTATTTTCTTCTTTTCAGAGACATTGAATATTAAAATATTAAAAAGCAGCTGCATATACAGGAAAAACTGTAAAGTAACCACACATGCCCTGGGAAAGGTACAGGCTCTGAAAAGACCTGTGAAGACCTAGTGTTTATACCACAGGCTGATCCTTGGCACAGAAACAGCCTATGACAATCAAACAAAAACAAACATAACAAAATAAGAAAAAAAAGCAATCTCTGGGGAAGGGGGAGAATCTGATTTCCAGAGTTACCACATTATTATATTCTAATGTACAGTTTTCAACAAAAAATTTAAATCAAGGCATTCAAAGAAACAGATAAGTATGGTCCATTCAAAGGAAAAAAGTAAATCAACAGAAACTGTCCATGAAAAATACCTGATGGAAGATCTACTACTAGACAGAGACTTAAAAGCAACTATATCAAAGACCCTCTAAAAGAACTACAGGAAACTGTGCAGAAAGTCAGGTAAATAGCATATGAACAAAATAGAAAATTTTAAAAACAAAAAAACTATGGAAATGAAATATACAATAAATGAACTGGAAAATTCACTAGAGAGATTCAAAGACTGATTTGAACATGAAGAAAAAATTTGAGAACATGAAAATTGGAAAATGGAAATTATCAACTCTAAGGAGCAGAAAGAAACAGATTGAAGAAAAGTGAAAAGAGCCTAAGGGACCTATGGGAAACCATCAAGTGGAATAACATTCACATTGTGAAAGGTCCAGAACAAGAGAGGGAGAAAGGGGCAGAGAGAATATTTTAAGAACTATTAGCTGAAAACTTCCCAAATTTGATGAGACACACAATGAACGCAAAGAAACCCACACTTCGACATACTGCTCTTGAACTTTCAAATGCCAATCCTTCTCAAACTTTTCCCAAAAATTGAAGAGAAGGGAACACTTCCTAATTTGTTTTATGAGGCCAGTATTATCCTGTTACCAAAGCCAGACAGTACAAGAAAACTAGTCAATATCCCTGATGAATACTGATGCAAAAATCCTCCATAAGATACTAGCAAACCAAATTAAGCAGCATATTAAAAATATTATACACCATGAACAAGTGGGATTTATTCCTGGAATGCAAGGATGGTTTGATATATGAAATTGATCAAAGCATTACACTACAATACTACCCAAAGTAATCTACAGAATAATGCAATCCTTATGAAAATTTCCATGGTGTTTTTTTCAGAAATAGAAACCCCCCTCCAAAAATTCACATGGAATCTCAAGTAACCCCAACAACCAAAACAATCTTGAAAAACAACAATAAAACTATAGGACTTAGACTTCTTGATTTTGAAACTTAGTATAAAACTATAGTAATTAAATCAGGGTAGTAATTTATCAGTGTGGTACTGATAAAGACTGATACATAGACCAAAGGAATAGAACAGAGAGCCCAGAAATGAACCCTTACATATATATGGTCAAGTGATTTTTTTGGCAAGGGTGCCAAGACCATTTAATGGGAAAAGGACAATCTTTTCAACAAATGATGCTGGGAAAATTGGATATCCACATTCAAATAAATGAAGTCAGACCCTTAACTAACACCATATACAAAAATTAACTCAAAATGGATCAAAGACATAAATTTAAGACATAAAAGTATAAAATTCTTAGAAAAAACATAGGGCAAAAGCTTCATGACTTTGGGCTTGGCAACAATTTTTAAAACTTCTGGGCAAAAGGCGGTATCAACAGAGTAAAAAGGCAACCCATAGGATTTGGGTTACCCAAATATTACCAAAATATTTGCAAATCATACATTTAATAGTAGATTAATACCCAAAATATATAGAGTTCCTAAAACTCAACAACCAAAAACCAAACAGCCTGGTTTAAAAATGGGCAAAGGACTTGAATAGACATTTCTGTAAAGAAGATATCCAATGACCAATAAGCACACAAAAAGATGTTTGATATCACTGATCATTAGGGAAATGCACATAAAAATTACAATTAAATACCATCTCACATCTATTAGGATGACTAGTGGAAAAAATAGCAAATAGCAAGTGGTGAGGATGTGGAGAAATTCAAACCCTTGCACACTGTTGGGGGGAATGTAAAATGGGAGACCTACATGGAAAACAAAGTGGTGGTTCTTCAAAAAATTAAAAATAGAATTATCATATAGGATCTAGTAATTCCACTTCTGTATATTTAAAATAACTGAAAGTAGAGTTTCAAAGAGATATTTGTAAACACATGTTCATAACAGCATTATTCACAATAGCTGAAAATTGGAAGCAAAAGTGCCCACTGACAGATGGATAAGCAAAATGTGGTGTAGATATACAATGAATTATTATTTAGCCTTAAAAAGGAAGGAAATTCTGACATATGTTATAACATGAACCTTTAGGATATTACGCTGAGTGAAATAAGCCAGTCACAAAATGTAAATACTATATAATTCCATTTATATGAGATACTTAGAGTAGTTAAAAATCAGGACAGAAAGTGTAATGGTGGTTGACTAGGGCTGGGGGGAGAGGAAAATGGGGCATTACATTTAATAGTTATAGAGTTTCACTTTTATGTGATGAAAGTTACAGAGACGGTTAGTGGTGAAGGCTGCACATTATGAATGTATTAAATATACACTTAAAAATGGTTAGGATGGTAAATTTTATGTTTATTTTACCACAGTAAAAGAAAATTAGTAAAAAAGTTAGCTAGCTCTTCTTTGTTGGCCCAAATCATGCAGTTAGTTGTCCTAACAGCTATCAGCTTTCAGCATATCACAGGGTTTGTTATATTGTATTGTGTGATGAATTTATATGTTTGTGTCCCAGTGGCTGGGACACATCTTATGCATGATGGCTCTGAAGGTGTATTGGAGATCCTGTATATTTTCTGAGGAGTATATGCTGGATCTCTGTAATACAAGAATTTGTTGTCAGGAGGCTATAACTGAGAAGAGTGCTAGACACTTCACTGAAAGGCAAGTTGTGCAGAGGCTATTACAGGAGGTGAATAGTGGAGAGAGACTTAGCAGTGAGACTAGACAAAGCCTAAAGCAGACTAGCTGTGGACTCCTAGGCAAGGGGGGTGTTGTTTATTTATTAAGGGGTGTTAGGAAGCTGGGACAGGACAGAGAAGGTAGAAATTCAATATTACAGATTGTTTTTGCTGAGTAAAACGATTATATAAGATAGAAATGGGGATGTAAAACCTTCTATGATAATAAAAGTAATAAACATCAATTCATAAAATCTTAAATAGAGATGATATAAAGAAAATAGAAATCACATGTATGTCTACCCCCCAGAGCTAACCACTGAAGGTATCTCAGTAGATGCCTGTCCTACACTACACACAGCTAGTCCTCAGTTTGCCTGGTAGTGTGGGGCCATGAACATGGCCATGCAAACTTAGACCGTGTGACATACCCTAAATGAATGGGTGTGGGGAAGCTGGGGTTCCTGTGGCCAGGATCCTCACTGAACTTAAACCACCTGATGATGTAACTGGCCTGTTGCTAGGCTACCGCTTCCACACCTTTAGGCAATACGCTATTATTGCGCTATATAGAGAGCTCGGCCCAGTGCTCTGGGCAGAGGCAGAGACGCTAGAGCTTGACTGACTGGCGGGAGAACAAGCCGGGTAATAAACCCTTTCACCCCAAAGAACATTTTGCTGTCAATTTCTTTGGTCACATTGAATACATAGCGAACTTGCCCAGGGCTGAAACCCATTGGCAAGACAATGGGAAATCACAATCGTTCCATAGCCCTTTTGAATTTGTTATCAAAACATGAAAACCCCTCAGCATCAGTTATAAATGTATAGTGGAATTAAAAACAAAAACGAACCCAATATTTATTGTCGCAATGTGAAACATTAGAAACACAGAGATTATTAAAGTAGTTTTTTTTGTGGATCTTTTTCTGGTGCTGGTTTCTGTAACACACTTACCAAGAGAGTTTGAACAGTGCATGCTGCCTTTCTCCCATTTAAGAGCATACAAAGATAGCATCCTTTCTATGCCTTGGGGGATTGTCCTGTTCCTTCAGAAGTGTGGATCAACTCCCAACATTTTATCCTTTGTGCTTCCAATGTTGTAAAATATCTCCCAGTTTCTTTTCTGTGAAGATTTCTTTTGCCTGGCTCACTTCCTCTGAGACCTCTTCATTCTTTTCTTCAAAATCACTTTTCTCATTTATGTAGATAACTTCACTACCACTAAGTTCCTCTGGCTGCCTACTTAGAGCCTCTCAGCTGGTGCCACTGTCAACAGTCCTGAAGTCTGCTACTTCTTGTACGATTCCATTTACGTTAGAATCAAATTTCACTTCCAGGGTTCTCATTTTGAGTTTCTCTGCTGCGCTTTCATCTTTGTTGGTCATTTCCCTCTTTCAGTTACCCTTTTGGCAAAATGCTGTATGTATTTATCATTGGAACACAAGAAGGAAACATGCTTTGCTATCTTCACACTAAATAACAGATGTACAGTGACCGACTGCTGACAGATTTTGAAATAAGTACATGACTGGTCACTGACTATCATGCACACCTATTATTTACATAGTGGTTTGTTCACCGAAGAGCAAGTGGGAAAGTTTGTAGTCCACCCAATCATTCACAGCTAATACAATATTCCAACTGAAATGTGAAGCATGCTGTGAGGGAACTGGTATTAACTGAAATTTGTGGATATTAAAACCACATAAAAGTAAGGACTACCTCTGTATGAGTAACAGGATATATATTAATTACAAAATGGTGATAATTTAAAATATATGCATAATTTAAATATATATAAATTTTCAATCATATATACATTTTTGTCTTTTGATATATCTTAAATTAGCATTATACTATAACTAATATATATTCTTATATTTTATTTAACCTCATGTTAAAACTATTTTCCTACATAGTTAAATATGCTTGGGAAATATGATATTTAATAGCATCATAGAATTCTACCCTAAGAACAGAATTAATTTCTAACTGAGTGACATCATTTGGTTATTACCAAAGTATGTGCTACTAAAGATAATGCCATGAGAATATTTGTTACACAAGTCATTCAGTATTTTCTCTATTTCTTATGCATAAAATTCTAGAAGTGGACTGACTACATTCAAGGACTAGTGGAATATAAATCATTTTAAGTCTTCTGATACATACCAATTTACTTTTTTATTTACTGATTTCTGTCCCCAAAGTCATATTCCAACTTTAATTTATTTTAATTAATTTTTTTCTTGTGAACTTATATGTGTTTGTTGAAATTAACACTGGGCATTGTATTTTTGTTGTCAATTGCCTACGCCTTTGCCCAGTTTTCTCTTGGGATGTCTATTTCTAAATGATTTATATCACCTCTTTCTATACATCAGCTCCTTACAGACATTGTGTCTCAAAAATGAGCAAGTCTGGAACCCAAAAACCATGGGTATTATTACCTTCCTGTCCACTTCCCACACAATGAGTGAGACTTGTGAATATGAAACCACACTAAAACTCTGATATGCTTTTTCAAGTTCTAATGATTCATCTATAGAGCTGGTTATAAGATTCCAATTACTAACATCACTTTTCTCACTGATGCATATATAAAACTCAACCATTAATTATGAAGAAATATCTTTATCATCCCTTTTAAAATCAAGGCCTGTATACTGAGAACAGGAAATAAAGGACATACTATAAAGCTTTAATAACAAGACCTTACTTTTGACAAGACACACGTTTTATAGTTCCCCATTCTTTCTAACTCCCAGTTCCTCTTCTTTTATTGGTCAGTCTCCACCCTGGACTTGTTTTGTGAAACAAGTGACATGCATTCACATTAAAGCATTATTATTTGAAAGAAGGCTTGAAGGGATGGCAATAAGAATTGGGAGTTGGGGTCACTGATAGGTAAGAATGGTTTTCTAGAGGAGTCACATACTGGCACCACTCTCCTAAGTGGATGCTTACCTAATGCAGCTTAGAATCGGCAACTGTGGCAGGTAACAAAATGCTTCTAAACACTCTATCACTGTATTACAACCACTCCAAGACAAAGATGCAAGAAGTAATGGCAGGAAACCTGCAGTTCTGCCTTTCTTTCCTACAGCTCTCCAAATTCAAACATTGAATGTCAGTCCTGGGGTCTCTCCTATTTGAAAACGTAATGATACTGTGGCTTTTACTGTGACTGCTCAGAGGTTGTTCTGGAGGTCAACCACTGCTGCTGGCATCCTTGGGCTGGGTTTTATACATTGCAGTTTCTACAAGTATAGCAGTTTTCCAGAAACCCACGAATCCCTGAGCAACACAACCTGCCCTTTTGTACTCTTCCTTGGCAATCAAAGGCAGGGCGTGGGTTATTTCAGGAGAATAGGCTGCCCAGTGAAGATCAGGGCAGCTCCTGCCGAGAAGAGATCAATATCTAGAGAGAAATCTAGATGATGTGGTTTTAAAGCAAGTGACCTGTAGGCCACCACCTCTGCCATCCCAGGAGGGGCTGGCTTAACCAGGCCAGGACAGCAAAGGTCCAAACAAACTCTCTGGATAAATTTGTACTTTAATCTATATCTTACCAGACTCGGCCTATTTTCAGTTACACGGAGGAAAGGTAGAAAATACACTAGGCTCATGCTCCCTTTCCCACACAAATATTAACTGAATCCTTCCTCTGTACCAGGCCCCAGAGAAGAACGAATTAAATATGTCTCCTACTTTCCTAGGGCTTACAGTCTAGTGGGAGAGACAGAGACATACACAAGCTATTTTGGTGCCATTTAAGCGTTAGTACTAGGAAGATAAGGGAGCTAGTGTGTGGGGTGGGGGGGGTGGCGGGGTTGGCAAGGGCAACCTAACCCGGTCTTGGAGGCTGCCTGAAAGAAGTGACATCTAAACGAGGACCTGAAAGCCGAGGAAGAGGCAGCCAAGTAGAAGGTGGAAGAGCATGTTCCAGGCAGAGGCAAGGGAAAGCACTGCACTGAAGAACCGAAAGCACCTGGGGGTGCAGATCACAGAGCAGGATAAGGAAAACCAAGAGATACGGCTAGAACACCGTCAGATCATATATGCTTTTGTAAATCTATTAAGAAGTTAGGAGTATCCAGAAGTGGTGTTTTTTTAACCAATGGAGGTTAAAACCATTGGAGGGTTTTAAGTCAATGAGTGAGAGGAGAAGTTTTGCATTTTAGAAATAGCACTCTCCACCGTGGAGAAGAGAGGGCAGGGCGGGACCGGGAGAAGGCCACTGCGGCCCTGCGAGCACAGCAGGATGGTGATGGCCGTTTCAGTAGCATCCATGGGAATGAAGATCAAAACGGTCTGGAATGAGTTTGGGTGGCTTCATGGAATGGGGCAGGTTGGCAATGAATAAGAGGCAAAGAATGTGCCTGCATTCTTGGCTTGGCCAGAGCAGAGTTAGTTTCATTCACTGGCAAACAGAACACAGAAGAACAGCTTTTAGGGGATGATTATGGGTTTGCTGTAATCCTGTAGAATCTGAGGTGTTTATGGTGCATCAAGTGGACATGCCCAGTAGACAGATGGGTGGCGGCTAATCAGAAGGAGGGGTAATCTTGTGAAATTGGGTACTGACTCCTTAAAGCAGCTGCTCAGTATGGAACTGATAAAATGCCCAAGGTCTGGGATGTGACTTGCAAGCAGACTATTTAGTACTTCTGGCTCCATCACTATAAACTATTACTTATATTTCACGCCACTGACTATGAAGGCAACAGGCAAGGGAAAGAACAGACAAGCCCAAGGCCATTACTATTTAAAGAGAAAAATCTGCTCAGTTACTTCCTGAGAGGAAGAAATTAGAAAATGAAAAAATGAAATTGTTTTTTCCAATGCTTTGTGGCCCACAATTTATTTTTAAAATTGGCACAGCGATCTAGAAACACGAATTGGTAAGCATCATGCTGAGGTAGGCTGAAGTGCTGTCACTGGCAGAATCGTCACCTGTTCAGGAGCTCGCTCAGTCCCAGCTGGGTGGTGCAGGGTGCAGCTCACATTCTGACCCTAGCTGGGGCGTCAATACCAACCAGACTGCAGGGAAGCATCTTTTCTGGGGCCAAGAAAGGCATGCTCAGTATGAAACATGTAAGCCAGGCTAAGTACTAGCATCTCTGACATATAACAAAAAGGGCATTTTTAACAATACCTCTTATAAATTTGAAAATACCTATTTTAATCGTGGAGAAAGAGGCTGTAGCATAATTTCTTCTAGCCATTAATTATCTAGTTACAAATCTCATCTAGAATATATAGCCTCACCTAGGAGATAAACATATTTCTTCATTTTCTCTTTTTAAGAAATAAAATATTTAAATCAAACAATTACCTTGCTTTATCTTTTCTTCAGGAGACACGGTCAACTCGCATCTTTCATTGGCCATATTTTATATTATAGTTCCCAACTGACGGTTCAAAAGTCTGCCTGAAATTATGAATTGTGTGCAGAACTTTGCATATAAATGAATATAGGCATTTTTCTGGGAGGAGAGTCTAGAATCACCAGGTTCTTAAAATAGCTCACACTCAGAATGAGAATCACTGCCTTATACCTACATTTCACTAAGGTTCTCCTACAGTATATATCACAAATACGTATCGTAAGTTATGTATGACAGGTTTCATATTCTCTTAAGGATGTTTACTTTCATTGGACTGTATCTGGAAAGAACCTCAAAAGATAACAAGTTCACTCCCTCCCCTGCCTTAAAGCAAAATACCTCCAAAATTGTCCAAGTCACATAAAAGCTGAAAGTCTGTTTATTTTTCCCTATGGGAAAACAATTCCAGTACCTCGTTCAGCCTATTACATTTTTGAACAACCACTATAAAATTTACCTTTGGTCTGTGTGTGCTCTACTTACGTCCTTAATAGCCTTATTACTATTTGTCATCCCTTTATACACCACTATAAATGTGTGTTCATCTTTTCCAGAGAAGATATATTGCAGTGGTCTTACCACAAGCTATTTTTAAACCTAATGACTCTAGTGATAAACGTGTATGTACACAATCCAGCTCACACACGTTAGGCAGACGTCTAGCCAATATACTAGAACTGAAGTATGATCGAGTTACTAGTGACAGGAGTTCAGAGTCCCAAAGAGCTGGGAAACGTCTCTCACATGACACGATACAGGAAGAGGAGGCTGTCCTGCTGTTTCTGGAGGCTGCGCTACCAGATGGGTGTGACGGCATCTGACTTAGGCAAGGGCCCAGAAAGTTGCTACAGCCACCTCAGCCCTAGCCTGGCCTGGGAGCATGGTCCCACCGCCTGCAACAACAGGAACTGTGCCCTCCAGGCTTCCCACAAGCACTGGCAGCCCAACCGCGCTGCTCGCTTGCCTCTCATGTGGTTCTGCCTCCTGTGGCCCTCTCTCCATAAACACTGGGCACCCCAGTCTCCCACCAACAGTGGCGACCGGCCTCCCTCGTGTGCCTGCTCACTGGCCAAGGAATCACCTGTGGCCTGAAGGGCTGCCTCCTGCTTTAGCAGGGATGGTGGGCTAGCTCTGGCCTGGCCTCAGCGAATATGTCCCCTGTCCTGTGGGCTGCAGTCACACCTTCCCCAACAAGGTCTGAGCCACAGCCCTGGGGAATGAGTCCCCTGGGAAGTCCGTCCCGCCTTGGGTACTCTCCCTCAACTTTAGGGCACCTGTGGAGTTATTTTTATATCTTAACAGTCATTCCTCTTTCCTAGCTTAGTAATTCTATATGTTAAAATTCTCCCATTTAAGTCACTGTGAGGTTTCTGTCTTCTGACTGGACCCACTAGGATATAATAACAATGTCTTACATGCTGACTGTACTCACGGAGAGTATTTGCTAATAGTGCACCTTTGTTTTCATTTTTCCTTCCAGTTTAATTATATTATGGTTAAAGAATGTGGTCTGTATAATTCCGACTTACTAGAATTTACTAATGTTCTTTTAAAATAATGCATGATAAAACTGAAGGAACAAAATAGCAGCAGACTCAGACTCTGAGATGGGACTTAGTAGTTACCAAAGGGAAGGGGTTGGTGTGGGTGGGTGCAGAGGGAGGGAGAAGGGGATTAAGGGGCACTATAATTTGCAATCCCAATATAGGTAGGTCACAGGGAAGGCAGTACAGCACAGAGAAGACAATTAATGACTCTGTAACGTCTTATTGTGCTGACAGACAGTGACTGCAATAGAGGGGGTGAGGGCTTGATAATATGGTTGAATGATGAAATCACAGTGTTTATGTGAAACCATCATAAGATTATATATCAATGATACTTTAATAAAAAAAATAATGCATAAGGACTTTTTAAAGATGTTTCTGGAAAACTGAAAATATGTAGTCTCTATTTTCAGGATACAGAGATGGATACATCTCTATTAGTTCAGTCTTATTAAAGTTTTCATAGCCTTTATACAGGGGCCAACAAACTTCCTATAAAGAGCAAGATACTAAATAACATAGGCTTGGGGACTAAAAAGTCTCTGTGGTAACACCTCAACTCTACTGTTGAGGTGGAAATATGTAAACCATACACAATACGTAAACACATTATCTGTGTGGCTGTATTCAATAAAACTTTATTTACAAAAATAGGCAGTAGGGAAGAGCTAGCCCAAAGACCATTGTTCATCAACCCCTGCTCCAGATCATAATATTTATGTACCTGATCTGTGAAGCAATGGGAAAGATGTGTTAAATCTCTCAGTACTACTGTTTTTAGATTCCAGCCTGTATGTTTTTGGTCTTTCTCTCTTTATACAGTTCGATGCTCTGATGTCTGACACAAAACAGTTCATAGTTATATATTTCTGTAGATTTTATTCCTCATCATTGTGGAATCCTCTTTTCTCTTAAAGGGGTGTGTGTGGGGGGGGCATTAAAACTTATATTTGATACAGGAAAATTTAGAAAGAAAGTTTATTTTATAAGACAATACAATTAAGACTATGGGTAAGTTTAACAATAAATCCAATTGGAGTAAATTCATCTATTAAAAGAAAACAAATCTCAATGCACCAAACACACAAACCTTCTATGACATATATATATATATGACATAGAATGTTCTAGAATTTTTACCTACAATAGATTCTTCATCTGCCTTTTGTAAGCTATTTTCCTTTTTTAATCTTATTTACTATAAATATTATTATCTTACATATATATTGCCTCAGTTTATATATATTTTGTAGATTTACTTGTACTTTTCAATGGAGCCATTTGGGTCTTTCCTATAAAAGAGCATGTGGCTCGTGTCAATCTTTTCTGTTGACTGGGGCCTCCTCCGCCCCTGCCCTTAGCCGTGAGGGCTCAGCCCTGGCATCCTGAGCTGGAGCAGTCGGTCAATGTTCCTACCTGTCCTGGGGCTCCGTGCCAAGCTCCACATCAACAATCCTTCTACTCTGTCTGAGGCGTGTCCAGTTCCCTGGACTTTTGTATTGTTCCTTCAATTCATTGTGAGCTGACTGCCACTTTTTTGACTGCTCCATTCCACATATGCTGTTATTTAATATAACACAGTATTGACTGATTTTTCCCCATTTTTCTTTCTCACTCACTTGAGTCAAACCTTTATTTGAATATAATTAAGTCTATAGAATTATTCATCCAAACTGCATTTACCTTCCTTGGAGCCATAGGGCAGGAAAAGATAAATCCCAGCCGCCTTGAGAGAATGAAGCTGCCTATCTCTGTGGAGGGCGTTGGCCACAAGGCTTCGGGTCACCTCGAAGCCCTGTCCTTGCAGGCCTGCAGGAGGCTAAGGGAGTTCTGTCAGCTATCCTCTGACAGCGCTGTCCAAGGATGGGAGCCATGTGCACATATCTGGGTCCTCTTTAAGTCTGGCTAAAACTGTTGAGCTGGTTCAGACTGCAGTCTCTGCCGGGCTCTTCTCATATATTCAGTGGTCTTGTCGGTATTACCTGTTTTCATTTAATTTCACTTTATTCTACTTAGGAAAGTAGATGGGACAAGAGGGGGATTTAGTCTACGTTTGTGTCTGTGCTTCTGAACTTCTGGAGTGTCCTGGTGTCAGGTACAACTCTAAAATATCTTTTTGAAAGAGAACTGATCTTCATAATGGATTTCTTCTTCCTTCTTTGAATTTATTTCTTGAGTTTTTTACCTCACATTCATTAAGATGGATTTGAGATTCTGCCTTATTTAAATATCCACTTGAATGATAAGCCAGCTGGCTTTAAAATAAAGTAGAAATTTAGTGTTTCTTGCCAAATAATCTTCAGAAATTTCTTTTGGTTCTAGCTTTGAAAAGGAATTAAAATAGCATAGCAACTCAAGACATCATGAAATTCAAATAAATTACTTCAACCTCAGCAGTGTTCTGAAAGACACACAAACGGGTGAGCTCTTACCAGCGGGATGAGCAGGCTAATGAGGTCGGCCAGAGGTCTGCTGAGCCTCAGCAGGTCTTCGGCGGCCTGAGGACCCCCTCCCGAGCCAGACTTCTGCGCCTTTGAACAGAGGAAAGAGAGAAGCGAGCCTTAGAGATTCGTCCACTCAGCCATAGGAAAGAGGTACTCTCGGTCTAGCAGATGAAGGGGCTGAGGGAGCATTCCGCCTGGTCCCCTGAAGAATAGTCATGTTTTGTTAGGAAATGACAGAGTGCACATACTGCCACTGCACCAGCTCAGAGGCCGACCCAGGCCGACCGGAGATAAGGCATAACAAGAGCCATCCCTGGAGGACTGGGGCTGACATTCACACACTGTGGAGGGCACTTTATCTTTCTGATTATCCCGAGACTAGGTGCTGTTGGCCCTATTTTTCAGGCAAGAAAACCAAAATTCAGAGAAGCAATTTGTCTTAAGTCCTACAGATAAAGCGTGATGAAACCAGAGGATAAATCCAGGCTATGAGACTCCAAATCACACATACTCATCTCTCCTGGGCATTTTTATGCACATTATATGATGCATACAAATGTATTCTGCTGTGCTTTCTTTCTCTACATGCATACACACCATCAAGTAACAGCTAGAATGTTTGTCCAATGTACCACCACACGAACAGGCTCAGACATGGGTGTTTAGGAAGTATGGGCTTAAACTGCAATACGAAAAGGAAATGAGAACTGAGTGGCTTTACTTTTAAGTACGTCTTCTTCCAGGAATTGTACAGAACTATCTAATTCTGGAGATTTCTATCATAGAGATGAATAATTTACATTGAAAAATAATTTCAATTTTACATGGACAGGCAACGGTTATATATTGTGTTTGCTATACTATATACACATCTCATTCACATATTTCCTCTCTGTTTTTAAAGTCACTCAGAAGAGACAAAACTATTTTAAGGTAATGACCTTTGCCAGAGCCCTCAGAGCAGGCTGCAGACTGCCCTATCCTGGGTGGTCAACCTGCACTCCAGGACCCTTCTCATGGTGGCCAAGCTTCCTTCTGCACTTGGTGCTCATGGGCAGAATTTGAGTTGCGTGCTTTCTCTAGTTCAGAGGGACCTGAGCGAAAATCAGACAACTGTCTTTTAACAACTTGCAGCTTGTGTCAATAGCCAAGGGGAACAATGGTAAATACAGCACGGAGCTCTCCACTCCCCTCTCCCCTTCCTGTCCTTCCCAGCTGACTTTACCAGGAAGATAGAATTTCTTTCCAGAAAACAAATGTGCAGTACTTTCCTAGAGGTCTGAACCTTTCTGACTCTGGGCCGTTGATCCTGCCTTCTGATCACAATGTGAGATAGAATATCAGGCTTTTCATAGGAACACATTGTCCTTTAAAGTAGATTGATTCCCTCTTGGGAAAGATAAGGCAGCCTTGCAAACCAGCACCTAAGCAGTGAGGGGCACGGTGCCACTGTTTCCTTTCCAGATGCACGTAAGCAAGCAGACGGGGCCAGAAGAACAAGGACCCACTGTGGGACTTTACCCACCAGGGCACCCAGTGGCCCTCCACATCCTCCAAAATCTACCAAGTCACTTGTTATTGTCACTGAGAAACATCCAGACTCTGGCCACCAGTATTCAGGAGCCACCTTCTTGCAAAGTGGCCCAGGGTTCCAGAAAGGGAAAGCTGCAGCTTTGTGTAACAGGGAGGTGTTCACCAGGGATGCATTAGAAATTCAACTCTACTCACAAAAATATGGGCCCATGTGGAAGCTCTGTGCACCAAAGGGACCCCTTAATGGATGAAGGAGCAAACCCAGAAGCTGAGTGAAAAATGCAGGGGCCCAGGCCAGCCTCTTGTCTCAGTCCCTCTCCAGTTCCCCAGCACTGAACTCCTTTAAGTCGGCCTATTGATTCCTAGGTCTGTCACCCTGTGTGCATTTTGCAGAGGGCCCATTCCACATCTCTGCCGTGACACTGCTACTGGCCTCTTCATCCAGGTCCTCGGCCTTTACTTCTGGTCCCACCAACCCCTCTCCAAAACCCACTGCCCTTGTCACTGCTGAGGAGTCACTTACCCCAGGCCCACCCATCCAATATGCTCGGCCCGCCCAGTTCTTAGCGTCTAATCAGGAGAAGATGGCAGACTGAGCCGGGGTGGCAGCAGTCAGGTCTGAGAGAAGTGGTAAGGTTGGTTAGATATTTAAGGTAAACTCTACATTATCTGGTGACAGATTAGATGTGGAATATGAAAAAGCATGACACTTTATGGATGGCATCCCAGATTTCTAGTTTGCAGAGTAGGGTGAGGGTGGCAGGGCTTGCTGGCAGGAGAATGGTTATGGGAGGAAGATACCGAATTCAGCTTTGGAAACATGCTGAATTTGAGGTGAATATGGGGCATTCTAGTGGTCATTCTGAGGAAGCTGCTGGATCTCAGAGAACTCTGGGCAGAAATATAAAGTTAACAGTCTTAAACATATAAAACCTGGGAATATCAACTTATGAGCCACATTTAATGTTAAATGGCAATACAGCATTATTCAAAATGACATAAAATATACACGTAACTTCTAAAAAATTTTTAAGAAGGCTATTGTAATAGATACAATTCTACTGTATCTAGCATTGCTACATGAATCTAGTGCATGGAGGATTGAGTTTAACAAACTCAAGAGGTTAGATAAACACAGAGGTAAGGCATCTGTACAGAACAACAGACAGCGGGTTCTTCAGGCAGTTGTTGTCTGATGTCGCAGAGAGGTGCAAGCACGCCACAGAGCCCAGCGGGCAATGACGCGGCCCAGACCCATTCAACACTCTCTGTGCTCCCCACACACCACCACGCACGTGCTTCACGATGCACAGATCGTTACATGACTCAGTTTCCACTCTGTAGGGTCCCATGGTTTAATTAAAAGGATGACATGCTTACAAATAACTGCACCAAAAGCAGAATGTACACACTACTATAGCTGTGGAAATAGAGCTTGGATGGTGGAGGCAAACAGGAGAAGATCTGACTTTATCACTTAGCTGGTGGGAATGGGATCCACAGGGAGTGATGTGGACAGCAGTATTGCAGGTGCTAGGAATTTCATGAGGAAAGCCACAGCAGTGATAAGGGCGATATTTGGAAAATACTAAGCCAACTGTTCGACATGGGCCTGGGCAGCATGGAGGACTGGCAGGTGGAGCCGGAAAGGCACCCTGGGGCTGGATGGTATTAGGCCTTGAATGTCTCACCAAGGAGTGAGAGCATCACATCATAGGTGACGAGATGTCATGAGTGTTTGCAAAGGAAGGGAGAGACATGATGAGGACCATGGGTTGTGGCGGAAAAATCTCACTCGAATCTAGAACCAGACAGAGGGCAGCTCATGCAGGAGAACAGCAAGGGGAAAGCCACCGAGGAGTCAAACTGGAGAGTCCGAGACACTGAAGTAGAGACCTCAGCCCCCACCAAGGACAGCTTCTATGTGTGTGTGAGGCTGAGAAGGACGAAGCAGCCACATGTTGGGTTTTTGGCACTACCAACACACCTGCAAATAAACAGCAGTTTAATTGCCTGCTATCAGCACAGCCTGAGATCAAGGTCTTCACCACTTTAGAAATGACAGAGAAGGCCAAGACCGGGAGGGTGGGTGACCTGGATTTTATACTGAGTGTCTGCCTCCCCTGACCCCACCCACCTTCACTCTGGGGCATCCTGTGCCTGTCTGGTTACATCCTCACACATGAGACAACGGCTTACCTCGCTGCGGGTGCACAGCCAGCCTTGCCCACCAGAACGTAAGCTCCCTGAGAGCTGGCACTCCCTCTCTCTCCCGATCACAGCTGAAAGCACAGATGCCTAGCCCTGTTCCAGGATCCTAAGTGCAAAACCAAACCATAAAGTACTATCTCCTCAGCCTGCCAGGAGTCAGTTCAGTCAGGAAATATGAACTGAATGCCCTTCTGCGCACAAGACTCAGAAATGAGGGTGTCAGGGTGCGTGAGGTGAGCACCTTTCTTGTTGCTCTTAATGATACAGCAACAGCTTGCTTGCCTGTGCAAGGGATATGTAAGGCAGTTCATATTTATATATATTCACATATATCTTATTCTGTCATTTAAGTCCCACAACAACACTGTGGAGTGGCTATTATCACCTCTCCTTGACAGTGAAGAAAATGAGAGGAAGTTAGGTAAAGTAACCTGCCTGGGCATACAGGGGGAACATGGATTTGGCTGAGATTTGAATCCAAGGCACTTCAGCCGGTGAGGCCCCCAGGTCCCCATGACATCAGTGAGCCTTGAGCATGTATTTGTCTCTGATTTCACATCTTTCACACACAACCCTCGGAGCTGAAGCAGGACCAGTTCGAAATCACAAAGCACACCAGGGAGGGACTGAACTCCTGACAGTCTAACACCTGCCTCCCTCGTATACATTCCTGCATCGTATCACTCTCCTCTGTGACAAAGAAAAGTGCCTCATAAATCTAAACATTTTATCATTGTAAACACTGGCAACCCTCAATTCTTGTACTTTATAGAAGTTCTTGTTAGCAGCAGACACAGCTTTGAAAGCAAAAGAATCACCAGTGTGGAGCATGTTTATAAATGAAAGATGTGACTTATGGTTTGGAAAGTACTTACAGCTCCCTGTTCTAGGAGAATGTGTCCTTGATGCACACTCCATCTCTCGTCCCAGGCCTTTCCCCTGATTCAGTTTCAAGGGCTCTACCTTTCTCAGATAGGCAGCAAGTATCATGCAGATCAAAGTCAGCAGTCAAGGCCAAATGCAATACATGACATACATTAATAGGGGAGGCTTTGGAAAGGTGACAGCAATAAAATATACAGTGGTGCTAAAGAAAAAGAAAAACCAGGGATCTCCTGCTACACTAGCAAATTGAGAAAAGAGAATTAGAAGTATTGTTTATTAAGGAATTTTCTTTTAAATACCCTTGGATATCTACTTAATCACTTGTAATAAAAGAAGATTCTATTGTTCTGGAATTTTTAAACTTCTGATCCTTTTAATCTACAATCTACAAAACTTAATCTTTTAAAGATTGATATCATCAAAACATCATGTGAGAATAACTGTCGACTGCATCTTGAAGAATTACATAAACTACCTCTATGGAAACTGAGATAAGTAACAGTGTTCTCCAAAGAGACATTAAAAAAGAGAGGAAAATCTAAGAGAAATCCGTAAGTCAGGATTCGTAAGTATTAACAATGCTTTACTGATAATTTAGGAGAATTATAGATAAGCAAACAGAAACAACGAGGTAGTTCAAGGCCATTTTCACCTACTGGCTTTACAAGTTTGGGCTAAACACTTACTCTCATGTTTGCTGAGGGGATCCTGGAATTATTATTAAACCACACTAGACAAGCTAAATAGCTGACCAGCTTCACTGTGGTTAGAAGGTACTGTTTATCATAATGATGAATAACAGAGAGTAAGCCAGTGTCTAGGGATTCATTCTTGGCTCTTGCTACTATGACTTTTGACACAGCATCAAAACAGTTTGGTCTCAACTTTAGCTTCTGCATCTATACAAGTCAGATGCTACCATTTGATATATATCTCTTGCAATTTTACCAGGATTCTAAGTATAACAATGAATTCATATTGGCTGACCTAGGTATCAGCTGACACAGTTGGTCAGAGAGAACATTAAATGAAATAGAGATGTGGGAGTGCCTAACACCTAAGAGGGAAAGTTCTCAAACCCACCCCCACGTCCTTTCTTAGAGCATGGTGTTAAGTATATTCAGGGTACAGTTTGGGAACAACTGACTTTTCCACAGTCACTGAATATACTTCTAGTCCTCAAAACTATCTTGAATTCCATGTTGCTGGTCATAAGGAAATACAAGTAAGAGGTTTATGTATTGAATATGTATGTGTGATGAGTGTGTACATATCTGTGTATACATGTCTGTGAGCATGTGTGGGGTGTGTGTGTGTGTGTGTGTCCATGCCTAGAAGGCCAATCTATTCTTCCTAGCAAGCTAATCCATCCTGTTGAGGGCGGCTGCAGCACCATCTCTGGACAGAAAAGACTGCACAGGGCTTAGCCCACCTTAGGGCACTGGCAGGGCACATGATCTCCTGCATGAGGAACATTTCCACAACTAGCAATCAGGAAGTCTTTACTTAGGCCTCCCCTGCTTTCCTTTCAGATTTTCCAATCAAATTATCTGTTTTTGACAGTGGGCACCCAAAGATGGTTTATTTGGTAGTCTCTCCATGTAAAATCATATATCCTTTTTCAAAAATCCTAGAAGATTGGACAGAAGAGAATGAAAGGGAAGTGTGACATGGTGTAGGCTGTTCAAGACCCAGGAAAGGTGGTCCTCTACCTGCAGAGCCAGTCGTACAACACCGGATGTATAGGTCAGCATGCCGTGCAAAATATCAAGCAGGGAAAATAGCAGTGCAGCTGATGTCTCGTTGTTTTTATTGTCCACATCCAAGCACAGTGTGGCAGTTTCAGTGAACAGGTTGCAGACATGACGGACCAGTCCTGAGAGCAAAAAGAAGGGTATAATATTCATCATAAATTATAAAATAATGTCATATAAACCCAACAGAAGAGGCATATGTATTCTATGATGCATAAACTCTAAGCAGTCCTTCAACTGTAATCTTGTACAATATATATTTGGAAACGTTTTTTAAATGCAGATTTCCAGACCCCACTCCCAGAGAGTGGGAAGGGGAACAGGAATACATCTGTTAAACAGGGTGATTTTGATGAAAGTGTTCCCCAAATTAAACTTTGAAAAACACTATCCTATATGAACAGACATCACAGGGACAGAGGGCTCCCTGACACTGGAAGAAAAAGTATTGTATATGGACATACTGCCCCCAGGTTCTCAGAAGAGACCTTCAAGTGAACCCAAGGGTTTATCAAGGATCCACAAGTAATTGAGTCATTTCAAGAGGAAAAAGCAATGAATCAATTTTTTCTGCATGTATTTCAAAAAATTTGGTATGCAAGATTACGATTTTAAAAAATTTGAAATTTAAAAATTGCCAAATTCTATCATTTTTGTCTCTATAAACCTCATATTAACAATGTAGTTGGTTTTCATTAATCTGTAGTTTGATATAGTCACAACAAATACATTTTCACATTTTGGAAGCATTACTGCTTATATTTAACTTGGCGTTTTTATTGTTACTACTGTGCAGCATTACACTACGAATTCACAAAAATGGTCCAGATGTAAATATGGTGAAAATACAACATGAAATGTTGTAGACCTAAATGGTGAAGAGGACCTATGGCATTGGTAGATTATCTGAATATTCTAGAAAAAGTGTCTTCAAATATAAATATTTTAGGTAAATGAGGGGAAAAGCATGGTAAGGATATGTATGGTAATGACATCTATTTTTAAGCTGTATTTTACTGGACCTGCAATCCATTTGTCCTTATTTCTCAGATAATCAATTGGATGGAAAATCTGCCAAGCATAGCCTTTCAACAATGCACACTGTCATTTCCAGTAAACCAATATAGTCTTCCTAGACAAGTGCAAAGTAATTTTTAGACTACCGAAATATTTCATTTTGTCACTACAGTGAGGGAGAAACCAAAATTATGGAGACATCATTCAAAGTTACACTCCTTGTGGCAAGAACCAATAGAAGTCACCAAGCAGAAGACAAATATATTTAAAGGAAAAGTAGAATGAATTATTGGCAAAATTCCTTTATCAAATGACAATGTTTGATTGCACATATCATCTATGACATATAATATAGAAAAGCAATTATTGTGACATGTGTACTACACCAGCAAGCATTCTCCTTTGAGTTAGAATGCATCACTCGTGTGCATGCTGTGAATCAGCACTTGGCATTAGAAGAGCTTTAAAACATAGTATTTGGTAAGCAAATGCTGCAAGAGAAGGTATTTTCCTTTTGGGGATTCATGATTACTTTATGATCTAGCATGTAGATGGCAAAGATGCACAGGGTGAGTACCGGTGAAGTACACTAGCTATGTGAACGGCAGAAAAGGATGTGGAAATTAACTTCAGGTGAATCACAGAGCTTCACATAAAATCTGAAATTATAAAGGTTCTAGAGGAAAATGTAGGAGAAGACTTTTGCAAGTAGAAGGCAGGAAAGATTTCTGATGTCTCAAAAAGTACTGATCACTTAGAAATGGATAAATTAGATTTCATCAAAAATGGAAATATCTGCATGAAGTCATTCTTTTTCTCTGAAAGGTGTATACTTCTTATCTTTGTATGCTGAGTCAACGACCCTGTAACAATGAGCATCTCTAGAATGACTTCATGCAGATATTGCCAGGTTCAGAGGGCAGAAAAGGACCTCTACATAATGATCAAATAAAACACAACAAGAAAATTCTTTAGAAAAAAGAAATTCAGTAAAAGGGGATAAAAGAACTGAGTATCTATATGGAGTAAAAAAGAATCCTGGACCAATACATCACATGATATGCAAAATTAATTTCAGATGAATCACAAATTTGCACATAAAAGCTAAAACTATAAAGGTTCAAGAGGAAAATGTAGAAGACTGCTGCAAGTAGGAAGTAGGCAAGATTTCTGATTTTTAAAAAGTACGAATTATTTTTAAATGGATAAATTAAGACTTCTTCAAAAAGGAAAAGTTTTACAAATCAAAAGACACCATTAAGAAAGCAAACAGGCAGCCAAAGTAATCAGAAAGAGGAACAAAGTGGGAGGTATTACAATCCCTGATGTCCAACTATAATATACATCTACAGTAATCAAAACAGTTTGGTACTGGAACAAGAACAGACCCATAGACCAATGGAACAGAACAGAGAGCCCACATATAAACCCAAACATATATGGTTAATGAATAGATGATAAAGGAGCCATGGATATACAGTGGGGAAATGACAGCCTCTTCAACAGCTTGTGTTGGCAAAACTGGAAAGCTACATGCAAGAGAATGAAAATGGATTATTGTCTAACCCCATATATAAAAGTAAACAAAAAAATGGACAAAGACCTGAATGTAAGTCATGAAACCATAAAACTCTTAGAAGACAGCATAGGCAAAAATCTCTTGAATATAAACATGAGCAACTTTTTCCTGAACACATCTCCTGGGGCAAGGGAAACAAAAGCAAAAATGAACAAATAGGACTACATCAAACTAAAAAGCTTCTGTACAGCAAAGGACATCAGCAGCAGAACAAAAGGCATTCTACAGTATTGGAGAATATATTAGTAAACAACATATCCAACAAGGGATTAACATTCAAAATATTAAAACTCACACATCTCAACACTTAAAAAACAAATAATCCATTTAAAAAATGGGCAAAGGATATGAACAGACACTTCTCCAAAGAAGAAATTCAGATGGCCAGCAGGCACGTGAAAAGATGCTCCACATCACTAATTATCAGGGAAATGCAAATTAAAACTTCAATGAAATATCACCTGTGGGTAAATTGTAGGATTTCCAGAATATCTCGCCTGGCTTTAGTGCATCTGCATATCAGCAGGCATTCCTCAGGGGTGGAGAGCTATAGTTCATCTCCATATCCATAGGTAATTACATGCACAACTGAGGGATTATCTGAACCTGAGAGGTTACAGGGAGGGCTGGTTTGCTTCTGCCAGAGCAGGAAAGAGACGGTCCCGGACTTCACTTTGGAAGCAATAAACGGGTTTTAAACTTTATTTCTGTCTTTGACTAATTTCGGTTTTAGAGGTATTTTGCTCTGGGATTTCCTCTTCCTAGAGGTATATTATGCCACACCACTTAGGATGGCCAACATCCAAAAGACAAGAAACAACAACTGCTGGTGAGGATGTGGAGAAAGGGGAACCTTCCTACACTGTTAGTGGGAATGTAAATTATTTCAACCATTGTGAAAAGTAACATGGAGTTTCCTCAAAAAACTAAAAATAGAAATACCATTTCACTCAGGAACTCCACTCCTAGGAATTTACCCAAAGAAAACAAGATCCTTGATTCAGAAAGACAGATGCACCCCTATATTTGCTGCAGCACTACTTACAATAGCCAAGATATGGAAGCAACCTAAGTGTCCATCAGTAAATAAATGGATAAAGAAAATGTTGTACATATACACAATGGAATATTATGCAACCATAGGAAGAAAACAAATTCTACCATTTGCAACAACATGAATGGAGCTAGAGGGTATTATGCTCAGTGAAATAAGCCAGGTGGAGCAAGACAAGTAGCAAATGATTTCACTCATTTGTGGAGTATAACAATGAAGCAAACTGAAAGAACAAAATAGCAGCAGACTTTACAGACTCCAAGAAGGGAGGAGCAGTTACCAAAGGAAAAGGGACTGAGGAGGGTGGGTGGGGAGGCATAAGGGGATTAAGGGGCATTATGATTAGAACACATAATGTAGGGGGGGCATGGGGAAGGCAGTGTAGCACAGAGAAGACAAGTAGTGATTCTATAGCATCTCACTACACTGATGGACGGTGACTAATGGGGTTTGTGGGGGGGACTTGATAACGGGGGGAGTCTAGTAACCACAGTGGTGCTCGTGTAATTGTGTATTAATGATACCATAAAAAAAAGAAGAAGATTTGTACACAGCACTGTGTATAAATCACACCTAAACGAGAAAGTGCAGAGCAAGAAACAATAGGTTGGGTTGGAGGGGAGCATGGGTGGTCTGCACTGCTGAGGGCAGTGGCTGCTGAGCATTTGCTCTGTCCTGGCGTTGCGCCCTAACCTGGATTTTTACTTCAATATCTCACCTGAATTCTCTATCAGCTCCATGAGGCAGATGCTGCTACTTCCATTTATGTATGTGAAAACAAAATCTCAGATTAAGTAAGTAATGACTTCAAGGTCACAGAGTAAGTATGAGTCACAGAAGTGGTCTGAACCTTTTTGAAACTCCGAAGTCTACACACTTTGGACAGTGTCACAGAGTCTCTGGGTGCAAACAGCGGGAACTGAGACCAGAAGGCCAATGAGGAGGCCAAGCTGCCATGCAGCAACCAAGCAGTGGCATGCTGGTGGCAAGCTGGGAGGAAGGCACACCCTTCACTGGGAAGTGTCAATAACAGGGGAACTGTACCATCATGGAAGAAATGGGGTGAGGAGGGGACTTTCCTGAGAACTCTAAGTTAGCTTTTAAGATAAGCTAAGTGTGAGATAACATCAAAAAGGCAGTGCCCAAAGGCAGCTGTAGATTAAGGCCTAGTAACCAAGTAGCCCTCAAGACTGGAAAGGGAGGTAGGAGATAATCAGAGAGTGAAGTTCCAAAGGACAGGAAGATGGAGCACAGGGTCAAAGACTGAGGGCCGAGTAAATTCCAGACAGGTGCAGGGATTCAGAGAGGAAATGGTGACAAAGGTGCTAAAAAGAATCATGATCGTATGATGCCATGGAAAAGAAGTGACTAGAAGTAAAAAGGAAAAGTGTATATAGGATGTCCAATGGACACAGTTCAAAGCCTGAGAAAAGCTCTTGGATTACCAGGTCAGTGATGCCTGTTACTGGTAACATTTGTTAGGTCTTCTAGCTCCAAGTCAC
Organism: Phataginus tricuspis; assembly: GCA_029783875.1. Taxonomy (NCBI): domain Eukaryota; kingdom Metazoa; phylum Chordata; class Mammalia; order Pholidota; family Manidae; genus Phataginus; species Phataginus tricuspis. The sequence continues at coordinate 29,043,696 of JAQQAC010011087.1, read as the reverse complement.
ACTTGAAGTTGCCAGATCTTCCTTGTTGCATTTTCCCATATACTGTGTGCGTTTTGACATTGTTTGCTTCCAGATTTCCCCCAGAGTTAGAAATACAGTTTCTTAGAAGTAAGGTGAGATTGAACCTGCGTTTACATAAGGCTGATGAAGCTAGCCTTCCACACCCACTACGGAAGCGACCCAAGGGACTACTGTTCATCCCCTCACCTCACCCCATGGGAATTGAGGGTTGGATTGTTGAAACTAGCAAAGCTCTGTGAACAAGCCAATGCATGATGTGCTTTATAGGAGTGAAGGAACACATCCAAGGAGGCAGCAAAGGGAAAGAAAGGAAGTTAACTTCCCCAGGTATGCACTTTCATTCTTCTCCATAGCTGAGTCCTGGTAAGAGGAAGGCACTCCACCTCCAAAGTTACCAGTGAAGTTCAAGGACATTGTCAGGGCTGTGTTCTCCAGAGAGAAAACTTTAGAAGGAATCAACTATCAGTGGGCATGTGTGTCTGCTCTTTCCCACCTTCCTTACCCACTAAGATGGCTGGTGACAGGACAGGATTGCCATAGGCCTGCACCCCTGAGAAAGGCCCAGCCATTCCTTTTCTGTTGTACTGGGATCCTTCCCCTTCTTTCTTCCCTCTCTTCTCCCATCACACACAGTTTGAGAAGCAGTAGCTGCCTGTGGCTCAGGCCATCTCTGCTCCAGACCCTTGGGCAATGCACAGCTTGCCTCCCTCCTCCAGTGCTAAACAGTATGCATCCAGGTGAAGGGAAAAAGGGATTTCCTCATGAGAGCATTAAGAACCAAGAGTGAAGTTTCAACACTGTGGTAAATACACAGGGAAAGCCATGTGCAATTATCTTTCTAGACTGGTCGGTGGACATAAAATAGGAACTGAGGCTCCAAGCAGCTCCCTACACAGACCAGAATATAGAGGGTTTCTCTGCCTTGCTTGCCAGTCATCTGCTTCAGAAATGCTCTACAAAGGCATCTGGGATAGCTTTCTGGGGTTGCCAGGCCTCTGGTCAAATGCCATCATAATAAGTTCTTAATGCTCCATCCTAACATCTCTGAAAGAATCCAACATTCACTCAGCCAAAAAACCCAGGAATTATTATGAATTATAACCAACACATAGAAAAAAACCAAGAATTATTTTGCATTAATTATAAGTAAATCTCTAAAGGAGTCATTCCCATAAATTGTTTTCAACTGTTTACTGTTCTGAGAAATTAATGTGCATGAGTTATTCCCAACTCTGGTCATTGGGCTCTTATTATATTATTACTGTTTCAAATTTTGTTGGAGAGATAACATGAGAGTACACTTTGAAACTCCAAGCTTTTGAAAGTACTTATATTTCAATCATTAATTCTTTGAATTGAACACTCTAAATCCAAATGTGAATACCCCAATAGAAGATTCCTCCTGAATTATTTCCTATTTACATCATACAAACATGTGGCTATTTCTACTAGGGTTCATTAAATTCAACCCAGACACACAAACCCAGAAGAGGAGTCTAAAAGCATCAGCAGGGAGGAAAGAAAGATGGGAGGGAGGTAGGGAGGAAAAAATTCTAGGCAAAACTATTTGGGAGGAGAAAGGAGGAAGGGGATAGAAGAAGAGAAGAGGGAAAAAATAGGCCCTCCTTTTGGGCACATTCTTAACATTTTAGGGAAATACGTTAGCTTGACTATGAAAAAAAATAGTGAGGGGCTCAAGACGGCACCATCAATAGAGTGGCAGAAATCTCCTCCCAAAACCATATATATTTTTTGAAAATACCACAAATACAACTACTCCTAAAAGAGAGACCAGAAAATACAGTACAACAGCCAGGCTATATCTACATCTGCAAGAACTCAGCATCTCATGAGGGGGGTAACATATAAAGCCGTGACGCGGCGGGACCCGAGCACTCCCCTAACCCCAGCTCACCGGCAGAGGAAAAGAGTCAGACTGTGGAGGGAATGAAAGCACAGGACTGCTAAATAACCACCCTAGTAATCTGCACTGGGAGCACAGATACACATTGCATGGTGTACTGGATATTAAAGAAACGGAAAAGTAAAATCCAAGACAGGGACTGCGAGCGGGCCCCCAGAACCGGCTCCTCTGGGAAAAAAGAAAAGCGGATGCTGTTTAAAAGTCTTAAAGGGGATTAAAAAAGATGGAGGAGTGAGAGGGGAGACAGAGGCATCCTCCTAAAACCATATATAATATGAAAATATAACTAATACAACTACTGTTGAAAGAGCAACAAGAGGACTGCAGCAAACTGCATATACCTGGAGACAAGAGCAGACCTCAAGGAAAAGGGTAACGTACTAAAGCTGTGGTCCTGTGGGATCCAAGCCCTTCCCCTACCCCACCTCACCAGCAGGAGGAAGAGGAACGGAGCAGGGAGGGAGTGGAGAACTGGGACTGCTGAATACCTAACTCTGGAGATCTGCTCTGGGAGCACAAACCTACATTTCACGGTGCTTGCATGATACTCTGGTAATTGGGGGTTGGAAAGCTAAGACAGCCAGAACTCCTGGACAGACTAAGATTCCAGCTGCTTGTGGAAAGCAGGGATCCATATCCAGCTGCTCTGGAAGAAAAGAAAGGCAGGCAGTCTGAGAGACTTCCTAACAAAGAAGCCCTTAGCAAGAATGCTGCTAAAGAGGCAAGGATTGCACAGAGCTTACTCCTCAGGAGAAAGGACAGGTAGACAAAATTGTCCGGGTGCACTCTGCCCAGCAGGTTGGGAGCTTTCATGATCTTCAGGTGCTCTAGCTCCATGGCTGCCTACACAGCTCCAAGAACCCCTTCCGTGATAGACAGCCCAATGCGCCTTTTTCCTGGCCAGCCACATGGGGCTCGCAAACCGGGAAACCCTACCCTGGCGTTGGGCCAGCCAAAGGGAGGATCTGTCTGCAGCAGCTGAAAACGCAAAGCTCGGGGGCGTATACTTGTGTGTTTGGCCCACTGGTTCAGGCAGTGGAGACAGGCATAGCAGCCAGGAACTAGGAATCAGCTCTTTCCTCCCCGAGACACCAATACCACTCCCCTACAATCCCCAACATTGCTTCAGGGGCTGAGCAGCTCCAGAGAGTAGAGATTCTGGGCACTAGGGGGCGCCATACACAAATATGAAACGCCAAAGGAATCTGGTCCAGAGTAAAATTATAAATACACCTCCTGAGAAAGATTTAAATGATATGGACCTCATGACACTCCATGAAAGGGAGTTCAAAATAAAAATCATTAACATGTTCATGGAGGTACGGAAAGATATTCAAGAACTCAGGAATGAATTACGGTCGGAGATCCAATCATTGAAGAAAACAATGGACGGTATTAAAAGCAGATTAGATATGGTAAAGGAGACGATAAATGAAATAGAAACTAGAGAAGAGGAATACAAAGAAACTGAGGCACTGAGAGAAAAAAGGATCTCTAAGAATGAAAGAATATTGAGAGAACTGTGTGACCAATACAAACAGAACAATATTGCATTATAGGGGAACAGAAGAAGAAGAGAGAGAAAAAGGGATAGAAAGTGTCTTTGAGGAGGTGATTGCTGAAAACTTCCCCAATATGGGGAAGGAGATAGTCTCTCAGGCCATGGAGATGCACAGATCTCCCAACACAAGGGACCCAAGGAAGACAACATCAAGACATATAGTAATTAAAATGGCAAAGATCAAAGATAAGGACAGACTATTAAAAGCAGCCAGAGAGAGAAATAAGATCACATACAAAGGAAAGCCCATCAGGCTATCATCAGACTTCTCAGCAGAAACCTTACAGGCCAGAAGGGAGTGGCATGATGTATTTAATGCAATAAAGCAGAAAGTCCTTGAACCAGGATTACTTTATCTGGCAATATTATCATTTAAATTGGAAGGACGGATTAAACAATTTCCAGATAATCAAAAGCTCAGAGAATTTATCTCCCACAAACCATCTCTACAGTGTATTTTGGAGGGACTGCTATAGATGGAAGTGTCCCTATGGTTTAATAGCTGTCACCAGACGTAATAAAACCACAGTAAAGAAAATAGAACAGCTAATTATTAATAAAATGCAAAATTAAATTAACTATCCCCAAAATCAATCAAGGGATAGACAAACATTACAGAATATGATACCTAATATATAAAGAATGGAGGAGGAAGAAAAAGGAGGAGAGAAAAAACAAACAAGCAAACAAAAAAAGAACCTTTAGATTGTGTTTGTAATAGCATATTAAGTGAGTTGTTAAGACTCTTAGATAGTAGGGAAGTTAACCTTCAACCTTTGGTAACCACGAATCTGAAGCCGGCAATGCCAATAAGTACATACCTATCCATAATCACCCTAAATGTAAATGGACTGAATGCACCAGTCAAAAGATATAGAGTCACTGAATGTATACAAAAACAAGACCCATCTATATGTTGCCTTCAAGAGACTCACTTTAAACCCAAAGACATACACAGACTAAAAGTGAAGGGATCGAGAAAGACATTTCATGCAACAAATAGGAAGAAAAAAACAAGAGTTGCAGTACTTATATCAGACAAAATAGACTTCAAAACAAAGAAAGTCACAAGAGATAAAAAAGGGTTAATCCAACAAGAAGATATAACCATTATAAATATCTATACACCCAACACAGGAGCTCTGACATATGTGAAACAAATACTAGCAGAATTAAAGGGGGAAATAGAATGCAGTGCATTGATTCTAGGAGACTTCAACACACCACTCACTCTGAAGGACAGATCAACCAGACATAAAATAAATAAGGAGAGAGTGGCACTGACCAATACGTTAGATCAGATGGACCTACCAGACATCTACAGAACTCTACACCCAAAAGCAGCAGAATACACATTCTTCTCAAGTGCACATGGAACATTTTCAAGAATAGATCATATACTAGGCCACAAAATGAGCCACGGTAAATTTAAAAAGATGGAAATTGTATCAACCAGCTTCTCAGACCACAAAAGAATGAAACTAGAAATGAATTAAACAAACAAAATGAAAACTCCCACAAACATATGGAGGCTTAATAACATGCTTCTAAATAATCAATGGATCAATGACCAAATAAAAACAGAGATCAAGCAATATATGGAGACAAATGACAACAATAATCAACACTGCAAAACCTGTGGGATGCAGCGAAGGCCATGCTAAGAGGAAAGTATATTGCAACACAGGCCTACCTAAGGAAAGAAGAACAATCCCATATGAGCAGTCTAACCTCACAATTAACCAAACTGTAAAAAGAAGAACAAATAAGACCCAAAGTCAGTAGAAAGAGGGACATAATAAAGATTAGAGCAGAAATAAATAAAATCAAGAAGAATAAAACAATAGAAAGGATCAAGGAAACCAAGAGCTGGTTCTTCGAGAAAACAAATAAAATAGATAAACCCCTAGCCAGACTTATCAAGAAGAAAGGAGTCTCCACACATAAACAGAATCAGATATGAGAAAGGAAAGATCACTATGGACAGCACAGAAATACAAAGAACTATGAGAGAATACTATGAAAAATTATATGGTAACAAACTGGATAACGTAGAAGAAATGGACAACTTTTTAGAAAAATACAACCTTCCTAGACTGACCCAGAAAGAAACAGAAAATTTCAACAGACCAATTACCAGCAACAAAATTGAACTGGTAATCAAAAACCTACCTAAGAATAAAATGCCTGCACTACATGGCTTAACTGCCAAATTTTATCAAACATTTAGTGAAGACCTAATACCCATCCTCCTTAAAGTTTTCCAAGGAGTAGAAGAAGAGGGAATACTTCCAAACTCATTCTATGAGGCCAGCATCACTCTAATACCAAAACCAGGCAAAGACACCAAAAAAAAGAAAACAACAGACTAATATACCTGATGAACATAGACGCAAAAATACTCAACAACATATTAGCAAACCGAATGCAAAAGTAACTCAAAAGGATCATCCATCAGGATCAAGGAGGATTTATTCCAGGGATGCAAGGATGGTTCAACATTCGAAAATCCATCAACATCATCCACCACATCAACAAAAAGAAGGACAAAAACCACATGATCATCTCCATAGATGCTGAAAAAGCATTTGACAAAATTCAACACCCATTCATGATAAAAACTCTCAACAAAATGGGTATAGAGGGGAAGTACCTCAACATAATGAAGGCCAAATATGACAAACCCACAGCCAACATCATACTTAACAGCGAGAAGCTGAAAGCTGTACCTTTAAGATAAGGAACAAGACACGGATGCCCACTCTCCCCACTTCTATTCAACACAGTACTGGAGGTCCTAGCCATGGCAATCAGACAACACAAAGATATACAAGGCATCCAGATTGGTAAGGAGAAGTCACACTGTCCCTGTTTGCAGATGACATGATATTGTACATTAAAAATACCTAAAGAATCTACTCCAAAACTACTAGATCTAATATCTGAATTAAGCAAATTTGTGGGATACAAAATTAATGCACAGAAATCTATGGCATTCCTATACACTAACAATGACCTAGCAGAGAGAAAAATCAGGAAAACAATTCCATTCAAAGTTGCATCAAACACAATAAAATACCTAGGAGTAAACCTAACCAAGAAAGTGAAAGACCTATACTCTGAAAACTATAAGACACTCATGAGAGAAATTAAAGAAGATAGCAATAAATGGAAACACATCCCATGCTCATGGATAGGAAGAATTAATATTGTCAAAATGGTTATCCTGCCTAAAGCAATCTACAGATTCAATACAATTCCTATCAAAATACCAACAGCATTTTTCAACGAACTAGAGAAAATCATTCTAAAATTCATATGGAACCACAAAAGATCCCGAATAGTCAAAGCAATCCTGAGAAGGAAGACTAAAGCTGGGGAGATTATGCTCCCCACCTTCAACCTTTACTGCAAAGCCACAGTACTCAAGACAATTTGGTACTTGCACAAGAACAGACCCATAGCCAAATGGAACAGACTAGAGAGCTCTGATATAAACACAACCATATATGCTCAATTAATATATGATAAAGGAGCCATGGATATACAATGGGGAAATGACAGCCTCTTCAACAGCTTGTGTTGGCAAAACTGGACAGCTACATGCAAGAGAATGAAACTGGATTATTGTTTAACCCCATACACAAAAGTAAACTTGAAATCGATCAAGGTCTTGAATGTAAGTCATGAAACCATAAAACTTTTAGAAGACAACATAGGCAAAAATCTCCTTAATACAAGTATGAGCAACTTCTTCGTGAACGTATCTCCTCAAGCAAGGGAAACAAAAGCAAAAATGAACTCATGGGACTACATCAAACTAAAAAGTTTCTATATGGCAAAGGACACCGTGAACAGAACAAAAAGGCACCCTACAGTATGGGAGAATATATTTGTAAATGACATATCCGACAAGGGGTTAACATCCAAAATATATGAAGAACTTACAAGCCTCAACACCCAAAAAGCAAATATCCCGATTAAAAAATGGGCAGAGGATATGAAGAGACAGTTCTCCAAAGAAGAAATTCAGATGGCCAACAGACACATGAAAAGATGCTCCACATTACTAGTCATCAGGGAAATGCAAATTAAAACCGCAATGAGATATCACCTCACACCAGTAAGGATGGCCAGAATCCAAAAGACTAAGAACAACAAATGTTGGCGAGGATGCGGAGAATGGGGAAACCTCCTGCACTGCTGGCGGGAATGTAAGCTGGTTCAACCATTGTGGAAAACAATATGGAGGTTCCTCAAAAAACTAAAAATACAAATACTATTTTACCCAAGAATCCCACTCCTTGGAATTTACCTAAGAAATACTACTTCTCAGATTCAAAAAGACATATGCACCCATATGTTTATTGCAGCACTTTTTACAATAGCCAAGAAATGGAAGCAACCTAAGTGTCCATCAGTAGATGAATGGAAAAAGAAGAGGTGGTACATATACACAATGGAATACTATTCAGCCATAAGAAAGACACAAATCCTACCATTTGCAACAACATCGATCGAGCTGGAGGATATTATGCCCAGTGAAATAAGCCAGGTGGAGAAAGACAAGTGCCAAATGGTTTCCCTCATTTGTGGAGTATAACAATGAAGGAAAACTGAAGGAACAAAATAGTAGCAGACTCAGAGACTCCAAGAAGGAACTAGTGGTTACCAAAGGGGAGGGGTGTGGGAGGGCAGGTGGGGAGGGAGGGAGAAGGGGATTGTGGGGTATTGTGTTTAGTACACATGGTGTGGGGGAAACCAGTGTTGCATAGAGAAGGCAAACAGTGAATCTGTGACATCTTACTATGCTGATAACAGTGACTGCATTGGGGTATGGCTGGGGAATTGATAATATGGGTAAATGTAGTAACCACATTGTTTTTTTATGTGAAACCTTCATAAGAGTGTGTATCAATAATACCTTAATAAAAAAAATAAATAAAGATAAATTGCTACACTTTCATTACTTGAGGTGTTTTGTCACTCCTCTGGAATTGCTTAGATTTTCTCTTTAAACATTTAAGTGCTTTTTCTTATTATGAAACTAGACAGGTTTACATCAAAATGTTGAACTCTCTGCCTTTCCCATGTCTTACGTGATGGCATATAACAAGTGCTGCTCATTGTAAAGCATGTAGGTCTATGTGGAAAGATACCAGGTCTCTTTTGGCTTTACTATATGAAAGGAGACTCAGGTCCAAGCAGTGCTCCCTTAATGTCCTTGAGAATTTTACCACATCTTTGAAAGTCCAGTGAGGGAGCAAGAAAGTACAAAAGACATGAGCTCTCAATCCGGGGGGGTTGGCACAGTACTTTCATAAGTGACACACGTCTGCCCAAGAGGAGTGTGTGGCAGATTTTTGCCCGTGGAGCCCTTAGTATTGAAGGTATTTTAAGTTTTAGGGTAAAAGTTATGGCTTGGGGCAGAATTTTAATGCTAAGGAGCATGGTTGGTTTTAGTAGTGGATCCTCTGTAATGTTCATTTGCAATTTTATAAATTACTCACTGCCATTTAATTTTTCTACCACATCTAATTTTTCTCTTTTAAAAAAGGATGTTAAGTTTCAAAAAGACGGATGTACCCCTATGTTTATTGCAGCACTATTTACAATAGCCAAGAAATGGAAGCAAACTAAGTGTCCATCAGTAGATGAATGGATAAAGAAGATGTGGTACATATACACAATGGAATAAGAAGAAAACATATCCTACCTTTCAGCCATAAGAAGAAAACAAATCCTACCATTTGCAACAACATGGATGGAGTTAGAGGGTATTATGCTCAGTGAAATAAGCCAAGCCGAAAAAGACAAGTATCAAATTATTTCACTCATAAGTGGAGTATAAGAGCAAAGAAAAAAAAACTTTAGGAACAAAACATCAGCAGACTCACAGAACCCAAGAACTGACTAATAGTTACCAAAGGGAAAGGGACTGGGGAAGATGGGTGGGAAGGGAGGGATAAGAGGGTAAAAGGGACATTACGATTAGCAGATGTAATGTTGGGGGGGCACGGGGAGGGCTGTACAACTCAGAGAAGACAAGTAGTGATTCTATAGCATCTCACTATGCTGATGGGCAGTGACTGTAATGGGGTTGGTAGGGGGGACCTGATGAAGTGGGTAGTTTAATCACCATAATATTGCACATGTAATTGTAGATTAATGATACCAAAATAAAGTATATATTAAAAAAAAGGATGTTGATGCAGCAGCAGACTCAGACTCCAGGAAGGGACTAGAGGTTACCAATAGGAATGGGCTTGGGAGGATGGGAGGGGAGGGAGGGAGGGCAAAGGGGATTAAGGGGCATTATAATTACCACATACAATATAGGTAAGTCAGGGGGAGGCAGTAAGCACGGAGAAGACAAGTAATGACTCTGTAGTATCTTACTATGCTGCCAGATAGTGACTACAATGGGGTGTTGGGGGGACTTGATAATATGGGTGAATATTGAAACCACAATGTTGCTCATCTGAAACCTTCATAAGATTGTAAATCAATGACACCTTAATTTTAAAAAAAGCAGCAGCAGCAGTTAGATTGACCAACACCAAAAGCTTTTGGCAAAGTGACCCGTTCATGAGGCATAAGAGGGAAAATGGTTCAGATCAGATGACTATTCATGATTGTTTACTGTTTAGTTCTGTTAGGCAGGTGAAGAGAATAAGGCCAGGAAAGCCCACTTAAAAAGACCCAGAGTTAATGAGTTAATCAATTCAAGCTCCAAAAGCCAGGAGTAACTTGGCCTGGAATGTCAGAATACTCCCCGATAAAGGAGGCACTTCAGCATAGCCGATGCCTTTATTGTGTTAATCATGCAGGCCCAGCTTATTTTTTAACTTTACCTATATGCTGTTCTTTTCTCCTTCAGCCCTAATCAAGTAATTTGCAATCTGGGCAACTAACTTGGCATGTAGGCCCAGCCACAAACAACACAGGAAAAGGCAGGAACGATTCCATCTTAAAGACAAGGCTGCATTTTAATACCCAGGAAGTTAAGAAGATCCTTAATTTACTCTTTAGCAAATAAGACAATAACTCAGCCCACCTTGGGGGGCTGGGCAGGCAGTCTTAATTGCTATGCTCCCAAAATAGGAAGCTGCTCTTCTGGGAGGGGACCGGAGCAGTAAATTTCTTGTGTTGTTAATTTTAAATATTCAGAGACCACTTAACAAATCCACACCCCTAGCTCTTTGACACATTCCTGAAAAATCCTTCAAAGGGGGAACCCCCGACCTCTCTCTCCAAGGTTGCCTGCACTTTTTCTCTAAGTAACTTTAAATAAAACTTTTACTCTGCTTCACTGCTGTGTCTCTGCCCTTCAGTTCTTTGTCGTGGTGGCGACAAGAACTGAGGAAAATATACAACACCCTCCCCCTGACAGCCCTTATTATAAAAAAGCAGTAACACTGTTTATGGACACATTGCCCTATATAGTAGGCACCTTCACTGAGCTGTGCTTAAATCAGGTTGTTTTAAAATTGCAGAGTTCTTAGAATGAATATGGTTCTACCATTCCCATTTTCAAGGGCCCTTTCAGGGAATATATATTCATGTTAAAATTCCTAAGAGCAATGTTATGTTGCATAATTTTAAAATTTAATCAGAAATTGGGTTTGGTTAATTTGCCAAAATATGTTATGATCCAAAATTTGGGAGCACTACTCGCACAAATGCATTCAAAATTAAAACAGATTGTATTTGGCAGGTTAATTCAATTTTTATCATGGTTTTTTAAATGAGATTTTTTTTCCCCTTTCAGTTTCCGATCATGTGATCCTAATATGTTCTCACTATATTCTTGAATATAATTCAGGAATGGTATTAGCAACAGGAAAACTGACTCTAGAAAAGTATAAAATGATGCTTGACTTCCTTCTTATAGCTAAAAAAAGAAAACCCAACTTACAAAAAAAAAAAAGAATGTTAATGGCTGTCTTGCCAATGGGTTTCAGCCCCAGGCAAGTTCGCTATAGATTCAATGTGACCAAAGAAATTGACAGCAAAGGGTTCTTGAGGTGAAAGGGTTATACCCAACTTTATTTCCAGGTGGCAGGTCAGTCACTAAAATCCCGTTCACTCAGAGAGAGTCTGTATGCAGCAAGCCGGTCTCTGCCTCTGGGCCCATCTGCACAGCTGTCCTCTGGGCCTCTGTCCTCGGCGCTGCCACCACTCCAACCTCAGCTCTGCTCTCCTGCAGCCTTGCAGCCCTGGCACCCCTTTGCGCACAGAGCACTGGGCGGAGCTCTTTATATAACACAATAACGGCTTATTGCCTAAAGGTGTGGAAGCGGTAGCATAGCAACAGGCCAGTGACATCAGCAGGTGGTTTAAGCTCAGTGAGGATCCTGGCCGTAGGAACCCAACTTTCCCAAGGGCCTTCTGCAATTGTGTCTGCCCTGCCATTTTTCAGAAATAAAATCAATAGGGCTTCCAAGAGGAGACTGTTCTTATTTGACAAAAGAAGCGACACACTGAAGTTGCTACATATGATAAAAGACTCCTAAAGAAATGCAAATGAATCACGTTTCCTTTTGAGAAATACTAGCACCTTCTTCCTGACTGTTCAAATTTATTTGGTTTATGTAACAAAGGCCAGGGCTGGGGCTGTTTTCTTCCAGTTGCCTGGCCAGTTTTTCTGCTATTCAGTGTTTTCTAATCCGCAGCATATCACTAAGTCCAGAGAGGCAAGCAAAACATAACCGGGAATGACTCTTGAAGTTTTCCAAACCTGGGCAATCAGGAACTGGCTCCACAAAGTATTTACTAAAACTTAAATGTGAAAGTACACATGTTCCCCAAAGTTATATAAAGCAAAAAACAAAAAAAAAAAAACACACAAAAAAAACAACCCATGGCATCTTCAGGAAGTTTTAAACTTTAAAATAGAATTTTGAATTATGAACATTAATGTTTCACCCCTCAGCTTCCTTGAGAGCCAGTTTGTTCCCTTCACAAAGTAGTTGCAGTATTAGGAATATATAGGAATACCTAGAAGAAGGCCTTGAAGGGAACAATGATTTAATATAGTACAGCTTTCTTTGTGGCTTGCTATGAACAAAAATAGTTATTTTGTGTTACTTGGTACTAATACCTAGTGTAATCTAGAGTTTTACTATTATTAACTAACATAAATTTAACATTTGTGCCCTTTTCACATTTTAACTGTCCTCTACTTTCCTTCAGTTACAGTTTAGGGTCTTCCAGAAAGCAGATTGTATCGGAAAATAAAGAGCTTTTTAATCTGGAAAGCAGAGCTGAAATAGAAAAATCTCTAGAGCAGGTAATTTTGTTCTGCACTTTTAGTAACTTTGTATGAACCACTTCCTGTTAGTGAACAAGTGTTCTTCTGCAGGGAAGCCTCCTCACAGTGCCTGTGTTGATTTTAGCACTTCCACAAATAAAACAAGAGTGCCTATTTTATGTCTGTTGTTAAAGTTGATTGGAATCAGAGTATAACTTAAAGCTTTATCAGAAAAGTAATAAGGAAGATATTTCATGCCAAAATCAAAACAACATTTATTCTAAAACTGTTAAACTAGAAATATGTCTTTGAATCAAATACATATTTCATTTGATTCAGTTCTTATGGTATAAACAGCCTTATTTTTTTTTAACATCTTCTCATGTCCAGATAAGTAAGCTGGTGGTGAATGTATAAAAGAACTATAGATTAGAGGTTAGAGGTAAGAGCTACAGTTAGTAGGATTGTGTTTTATTTAAATAAGTCTTAGTTTATGCCTCTAAATAATTTCATTACATAAAAATTGAGTATCTGATAGAGCCCGGACAGGATTATCACCATTTTGAATAAGCCTACCTGCCATGTCAGAGAGACCTAGGTTTCATTTTACTTAGGCTACAAGCATTTTCCGGAGGACACGTCAGCAAGCCACAAGCCCACCTTTTCCCTGACCCATCCCCTCAAAGTCCGGCCAAAAAACCTGGCCATAAAAAGCCTCTATGCCTGTAAGAGGCGCCTTCTTTGTTCTGCTCGCTGGAACAGAGGGGTCCCTCGGGTTTAGCTATAAACCTGCTTGGACTGTTGAGTTCGCGTGCCTTCTTTTCCTCTTATCTGGTGCTGAAACCCGGGAGCAGGAGCCGAGAGCAGGAGCTGTTCTGCAACCTGGGAAGCAGTGGGCGGCAGCAGCTTGGCCCGGGCAAACTATCAGATCCTGAGAGCCTCCTGTGTCTCGACCCACTCCCCTTCCCCCTTCCCCCAACACCCCCCATGAACTCCAGTCCGGGACCCTCTTGCCAGACCTCAATCTACATATCCACACTTGGCCACTAACCCATCGCTGCTCCCGTGAGGGTAAGATTCTGGCCTCGTCGGCTTTTTCTTGGCACCCAGAGAAAGTCGATCCACCGTCCCCCTCCCTTTTCCCTCTTGTCCTCTCTCTTCCTCTGCGCTCTACATCTGAGAACACCGTGACAAGCGGGGACCTCCTACACCCCGACTAGGGGTGCTTCCTCTCAGCGCCCAGGACAATCTCGTCCGGCTCTGGGAGCCCATGGACCCCAGCAGGGAAGCTGACTGCAGGGAGACATCCCCAGTGGCCTGTTTCCCAACCTCGGCCACTTTTCTCACCCTCCCACGACAAGCAATTCTCTCTCAAAAACAAAAACTTTTCTTACCCTCCCATGATGGGCAATTCTCCCTCAAAAACTGTGGGAGACATCCCCCCAGCTGTGTCCTATGTAATCTTTCCCAATTGGAATTAAAAGGAGAAATTAAACCAAAAAAACTGACCCTTACTCCACTTCACTGTGGCTCCAATACAAACTCGGTATCAGGTCACGCTGGTGAGCTGAGGGCATTTTCAATTTCCAGATTCTCCGAGATCCTGATAACTTCCTCCGGAGGCCTGACGAGTAGTCAGAGGCTCCCTGCGTCCAAGCCTTCCTCACCCTCCACCAGCCACCCTCCCTTTTTTCCTCTCTCCTGTCCTCAAATCGTTCTCGCCGAACAAAGACCCCCTAAATCTCCCACCGAACAAAAGTCCCCTAAAGTTCTCCCTGACGAACAAAAATCCCCTAACCCCTACCCTGACAACATGTGCCTTTACCCCTTTTCCCACCTCTGTGGATGAGTGCGACCCTCCGTCTTACCGTCCTTCTCCTCCCCAACAGCCTCAGCAAAGTCCAAATCCCTCCCCGCTGTCCGCTTCCCCTGGAGCACCCCTCCCTCCTCCTTTCTGATATCCGCGGGCCAGTCGGCCTCTTTTAACCCAACCCCCTCTCCAAACCCACCCTTCCCATACCGCAGCCATGTTCTTGCACTCTCTCTTCCCACCCAGTACTTCCCCAGACCGCTTCTCACCCTGTCCCACCCCTCTGTGAGGCAGCAGGCATTGAGAAGCCTATTCGTGTCCACCTCTCCTTTTCAGTTAATGATCTGGAGCATATTGAACAAAACATAGAATCCTTCTCAGAAAACCCCAATAAATTCAGGAGAGAGTTCCTCCACGTTACTCAAATATATGACCTCACTCAGAGAGACATTCACCTCATCCTCAGATCCACCCTCACGGATGACAAGAGGGGACCCATTCGGCGGGCAGCCGAGAATCACGCTGATGAGTTGCACCGCCAGCACCCTGCTAACCACGCTCCAGCAGCTCAAGTGGTCCCCAGGGCTGAGCCCCCAAAACCTAAGTAGACATACCAGCTTGGTGACTCTAGAACAGCAAGTCATGATCACATGGTCACTTACCTCCTGGCAGCGATGGAAAAAAGTAAAAATAAACAGGTTAACTATAAGCACCTCAGGGAAATTTCCCAGGGGGGCAGATGAAAACCCAGTGGGGTCACTGGAAAATGGATCGTCCTCTAGGGAAGTCAGCCCCTCCCTTGAGTTCTCTCCCCTCCAGCCAACCAGACATATCGAGAGAGGACCTGGCAGCCTCATGTCCTTGTCTTCAGCGACCAATTGATGTGCCCCGATCCCAAGGCCCCATCCACAACACCCTCGGATCCATGGGTAACAACAGTAGTGGCAGGAAGTCAGGTTTCTTTCCCAGTCAACATGGGGGCCAGCCTCTGTGCTTACTGAACGTTCAGGACCTTTGCTCCCCTCATCTAATTCGGTTGTTGGAATGAAAGGTCCAACAGAAACACCAGCCCAAACCCCTCCTTTATATTGTTCCTTGCTTCAGATTACTTTCCCTCACTCCTTTCTAGTAATCCCCCACTGCCGCACACCCCTTCTGGTAATCCCTGCACCACATGGGGGCACCGCAAGCAGTCTTGACTGATATGCTCCCAGAGGAAAGCTGCTATCCTGGGAGTGGACCAGAGCAGTAAATTTCTTATGTTAATGTTTCAGAATTACCAAGAGGAATAATAAGAAACTTAACATCTCATCAATAATAAACATCTTGAGACCTCTTAACAAGTCTACATGCCTAGCCCTTTGTCACATTCCTGAAAAATCCTTAAAAGGGGAAACCCCCAACCTTTCAGTGCTTGCATCTCTTTCTGAGGTCGCCAGCACTTTCTAAGTGCATAGCCTTAAATCTAAGCTTGTTTTGTGTCCTGTGAATTTGCCTTAATAACCATCAGGCTGGAGACCCTATGACCAAAGAAATGTGAGTTAAATGTCCCTTTGCAAACTGGGTCCTAGCAAACTGCTGCCAGCCCTCATGGGAATTACAGCTAAAATAACTGTGATCATTATGTCTCAATCTGTATGTCTGTATGTCTAAATGTGTAAATGGAAGATATTTTTCTACCTCTGGATGGTACTGCTAAAAATTAATTGATTTAAAGACAAGCACTTTTAAAAATTGGGAATTCTAAAACTTCCAGAAATTCTGATAGAAGATACTCAGCATTAATCCTAATTTATATTTAACTAAAACAGATATTTTCTTACAGTTATCAGCTGCCTAAGTTTACATAAAGTCATTTAAGTTGATGTTATCTGTTAAATTTTTTTTAAAAATGCTTAAAAAGAGGTTTGACTTTCTCTAATGTTTGGTGAAAGTTTTGTGAGTAATCTAGCATGGTTTTTAGGAATGAATGAACTAAATACATGTAGTAAGTCATAAATTTGCCAATCTAAAGAATGCTACTGTAACAGTTTACAATAGCTTACTTCTCAGTATTAACTAAAAATTGAAGTTCTTAATGGTTTTAAGTTCCAGTTAAAATTACTTTAAATAATAAAGAAAACATCTGCATGATAGAAAAGATGTGTGTTGTGATAAGAGAAGGAGTAAGGAATGGAAATTATTTCACTGAGGGTAAAAGAAGGTAACTGTTTCAAAGTACAGTGGTTTATTTAAAGAAGGAGAACTCTGAATGTAAAAAGAAAGTAAGTGGTAGAAAGATTGTGGAAGAATTTGATACGGTCATGCTATGTGAGATTAAAGCAAGTGAGTCTTGATATGAAGTACACAGCAAAATAAGAATTTGGTTTTCTATTTGTTTAAAGGACAAAGTTTTGTTTATCTATTAGTCTGCTCTTAATAATGAAAAATTATGAAGGGTTTTTCTAATTGTTTTATCAAAATGATTTCTCATACTTAAGGTCTCAATGAGTTGTCTAAAATGAGATCTTAATATTAAAAGAGCTAAAAGCTAAGTTGATATGTTACAGAAATACCCAAACATGCTTATATCTACTGATTTAAAGATCTAATCAAATCTTTAACCATTGTCATTTCTAAGTCTTTTGTCATTTATGGTTACTGTTTTATTCCTGACCTAGTAAAGAACTAGATTCAAGCAGAGAAAAATTAGTTATATAAAATTAAACTGAGGAAGATGATTTTAATATATATGCAAATGTCACAAATCTCTTAAACAGAAAAACAAGTGTCTGTTTTAACCTTTTTCTCTTAAACTAGTATCATGTCATCTGCAAACAGGGACAGTTTGACTTCTTCCTTACCAATCTGGATGCCTTTAATTTCTTTGTGTTGTCTGATTGCCGTGGCTAGGACCTCCAGAACTATGTTGAATAAAAGTGGGGAGAGTGGGCATCCCTGTCTTGTTCCCGACCTTAAAGGAAAAGCTTTCAGCTTCTCGCTGTTAAATATAATGTTGGCTGTGGGTTTGTCATATACGGCCTTTATTATGTTGAGGTACTTATCCTCTATACCCATTTTGTTGAGAGTTTTTATCATGAATGGGTGTTGAATTTTGTCCCATGCTTTTTCTATGGAGCATCTATGGAGATGGTCATGTGGTTTTTTTCCTTCTTTTTGTTGATGTGGTAGATGATGTTGATGGATTTTTGAATGTTGTACCATCCTTGCATCTTTGGGATGAATCCCACTTGATCATGATGGATGATCTTTTTGATGTATTTTTGAATTCGGTTTGCTAATATTTTGTTGAGTATTTTTGCATCTATGTTCATCAGGGATACTGGTCTGTAATTTTCTTTTTTTGTGGTATCTCTGCCTCATTTTGGTATTAGAGTGATACTGGCTTCATAGACTGAGTTTGGAAGTATTCCCTCCTCTTCCATTTTTTTGAAAACTTTAAGGAGAATGGGTATTATGTCTACTCTAAATGTCTGATAAAATTCAGCAGTGAATCCACCTTGCCTGGGGTTTTGTTCTTGGGTAGGTTTTTGTTTGCTGATTCAGTTTCATTGTTGGTAATTGGTCTGTTGAGATTTTCTGCTTCTTCCTTGGTCAGTCTTGGAAGGTTGTATTTTTCTGGAAAGTTGTCTATTTCTTCTAGGTTATTCAGTTTGTTCACATGTAATTTTTCATAGTGTTCTCTCAGAATTCTTTGTATTTCTGTGGTATCTGTAGTGATTCTCTTTCTTATTTCTGATTCTGTTATGTGTGTAGATTCTTTTTTTCTTTTTTTAAGTCTGGCTAGTTGTTTATCTATTTTATTTATTTCCTCAAACAACCCATCTTTGTTTGAATTAATTTTTTCTATTGTTTTATTCTACTCAAGTTTATTTATTTCATCTCTGATCTTTATTATGTCCCTCCTTCTGCTGACTTTGGGCCTCATATGTTCTTCTTTTTCCAGTTTCAATAATTGTGAATTTAGACTATTCACTTGCAATTGTTGTTCCTTCTTTAAATAGGCCTGGATTGCTATACACATTTTATTTATTGTCATTCTGCCCCAAAATGTCATCAATTAAGACAAAAGCCTGTGTTTCCTTCATTCACCAGAGCCTAGAAGAGTGTCTAGAATTAGTTCTCAACAAATATTTAAATAACTGAACATGTCAATGACTAAGTAGGTGGGAGTAAAAGCCATTTCTGTTATTTTAGACTATAAAATGGTTCAGGACTTCACACTGAAGTATACAAGTACGGAAACGTACAGTGTAATTTTGAATTTCATTTTCCGTCAATGTCTGATTACCTACTGATTAAATCTGACAAGTTGCAAAGGAGAAAAACTATTATTAGATCATAACCTATCATCTATAACAACCTAAATGTAACTAATGATATGTTTTATTAAACATAATAGCTTTTAGAGGGAAAAGATATGTGGCCACCATCCAACTATATAAAATTTTCAATGAATTAGCCACATAAATGTGTAACTATATTTGTAAATGTATATGATAAACATATATTTAGAGGTAACATTTCATTTGTAGATAGATCATTCTTAATCTAATCATGTGATGTATTTTAAAATTCACTGAGTTGTTGCTTTCTGTCACAGATACACTGTGTGTCTGTATATATGTGTGTGTGTGTGTGTGTGTGTATATATATACACACACACACACACACACACACACACACACTATTTTTACATATGCATGTAAATGCATACTCTATCCCCTAAAGGGAATGGAGCATTCTTCTCAAGGACATTGGTGTACCACATTCTCAATATAACTAAGTAATTATGATATTATCCCCATCTTACAGATCACAGAGTAGGTCACAAACGTGCCCTGTCTAGGTGCACAAGGTCACACAGCTATTATGCAGTAGTGTTATATGAAAATCCAATCGAACTGAATCTTAAGTACATATACCCAATGTTAAGCTACTATCTGCATTTATAAGAAGCACTAGACTTTCTAAGAAAGCTTTTTTGATGTGTAGTAGACATATTTAAAAGTGTAAATATCATAAATACACAGCTAGATGAATTTACCTCAAACTGAACACACTCATGTAAACAACCCACATTGAGAAAAAGGACATCACGAGCCTCCCAAGTTCTTTGTGATCCCTCTAGACATTATCTCCCTTCCCAAACGTTAATACTGCCCTGACTTCTAACATCAAGGACTGGCTGCCTGGTTTCATATTTTGTGTAACTGGAATCACAAGTATTGTTCATGAGATACATCCATGTTGTACTAACAGTAGTTTTAATTTATTATCCTTCTTGCTGTGTAGAATTCCACTGTGTTTTTTAAGACTGATGACTATTTGAGTAGTTTCCAGTTTTTTACTATAAACATTATGCTATGTAAGTCTTCATATACTTCTCTTAATGTTTTGTAATTTTCAGTACAGAAGTTTGTCCATTGTGTTTATTCCTGAGTATTTGATTTTTTGGGGTGCTACTATTAACAGAATCATCCTTAAAATTTTTGTTTATGGTTAGTAGAAATAAGCCAGGCAGAGAAAGACAAGTACCAAATGATTTTACTTATTTGTGGAGTATAACAACAAAGCAAAAGTGAAGGAACAAAACAGCAGCAGACTCAGACTCCAAGAAGGGATTAGTGGTTCCCAAAGGGGAAGGGTGGGGGAGGATGGGTGGGGAGGGAGGGAGAAGGGGATTAAAGGGCATTATGATTAGCACACATAATGTAGGGGGGTACAGGGAAGGTAGCATAGCACAGAGAAGACAAGTAGTGACTCTATAGCATCTTACTACGCTGACGGACAGTGACTGCAATGGGGTACACGGGGGAACTTGATAACATCGATGAATGTGTAACCACAATGTAGCTCATGTGAAACCTTCATAAGATTATATATCAATGATACCTTAATTAAACAAAAAGGAAAACACATGAATTCACCCCTTATCTCACGGCTAAGATCTTAAAAGAGCTGTTAATCTTGGGGATGACTTATGCAGATTTTTTCTTCACAAAAAGATACTGAGATTTTGTGTGATAATAAGTATCTTGCCAGTATGCTATCTAATGGTTACTTACACATGTGCACACTCCTCTCTGTAACGTGTTCACTTAACTTGTTCTTTCAAGGTGAAGAAGTTTTAACATTGAGTGAAATAGTTAACTAGTATAGAAAGAACATTTTGAAAAGGAATGTTTCACAGAATTTCTAGCATCGCCTGTTTGGGTAGCTGAAAGTAATATAACATTGTTCCCTAAAAATCCCAAATCTTTACCATAAGGAAAATTAGATATAGAGAAGAGGCTTTTAAATAAATAGTGCTGGAGATAAAAAAATGATCCATTGACCATTATTATCATACCATTCACAAAAACTGGAGATGTTTTATAGATCTACATATGAAAGGTAAATGATAAAGCTTCAGAAGCGCAGGAGAACAGCTCCACGACTTTGCCCCTCCAACACTACGACTCTACGGCATCATGAGGGATACACGCTGGGCACTCCACCTTTAAGGTGAAACAACCCACCATGCCCAGACAGGTTCACACTTCCATGTCGCCATTCTGAAAGCTTCTCTGTGTGCTCTCTGGATTTGGATGACTGGTTTTCCTCAAGGGACATTCACCTTGCCTGGTAAAGAACCTGATTCAGAGGCAAAAACCCCATCAACACTCTTCAACGCCAGATGACTCAGTCTTTGGAAAACAAATTCCACTTAGCATCTCACTTCTTATTGTTATTATTGTCATCATTATTTTTATTGTTATTGGAACTATTCTCTTCTCTTACAAGCACATACCATATGCACTTATCTTAATGTAATTTTCATGTTCATTTGTTCATTCTTTCGTTAATTTATTTAATAAATATTTATTGAGCAAGAATACATGCCTGGTGTTGTGCCAGAAAAATCTGAATGAACATCCCTTCATCTGATTATAAATACCTGATAAGGCTGTCCGGATAAAATCCTTTGGATTGGCCATTCTGCTAAGACATATTTAGGAGGGCTGAGGGTTGCACAGCCATGCCACCAACCAGTTTACTGCTTCAATTTTATAAGATAGACCTGTCCCCAATTAACTTTGCTTCTTTGTTTCAAATATAGTAACTAACTCCTGGCTTTTTAGATTATTATTTGAAATTCATCTTTCCATACCAGTCTTTCCATACCAAACTGCATTAAATAGAGCACTAGCGTGAAGAGTGCAGCTGGTGGAAGCCCAGGACGGGGGAATGCATGGCTTTATTCTCCGGGCAGAAATGCCTTTTCTAAAGGCTGGACAGAAGTCTCAAAAAAACAAAAACAAAAACGCATGCCACTAGGCACCAGGGATATCAAGGGACAAGATGCTGAACCATGTCTATAAAGGAAAGACCTCGAGCAATCAGTGATACCAGCCTCAAAGGAAGAGGGCAAAGTTCCAGTCCTTTTCATCAACAGCAAACAAAACTAAAGCAGAAGCTTGGTTCCAAATGACAGGCAGAAAAGAATAGCTAATGGTGCTTTGGCCAAACACTTGCTGTTGTGAAGACAGAGGTGAGCCAGCCCTTGTGAAGGCAGAGTGTGAAGAGGGCTTGAGTTAGAACCTCTGCAACTCAGGGTAATCAAGTCCCCAGGGAAGTTTCTACACCTAATTGTCTCACTTTCCTATCTGTAGAATGAGAAGTTTGAACAAATGACTGTTAGGAATATTCTGACTCCAAACACTCTCATTCAAAAAAGGGCTATTGAATGAAATAAAGGAAAAATTCAGAACGGCATCATGAAAGTTGCAGAATGACTGTTTGTGAGAGGCGGACCAACTAAAATGTCCAGAAAGACTCAATTATGGCAGAAACATTAACAGAATGGGAGATAAATGGCCTATGATTTATTCAGCTACTTATAGCTAACATTGAGATACCTAGAGAAAAAGACTGGATTAAATCCAGTTTGGTGCTTATACAGACATTTTTGTTCATTTATGTATCTGTAGATGGCAAGAGCTGATACCTTACAATTTATTTAAAACGTTAATGCCAGATCATTGCTCATTTGGGACTCATTTTTTAAGTGTGCAAAATTTTACAAGCTTTAACAATAAGATGCACATAAAGATATCTGAAATCTAAGTGATCTCTTGACATCTGACTAAAAGTCAAAGTAGTGGGCCACAGAACACTTCACCCATGAAGCCTGACTATTAGCTTTGTTTCATGGTCTGTAAATGAGTTATTAATTTCCTCTATAAAGTTTTGTTGCTGCTCTAATCCATTAATAACTGTCCTCACTTGAAATGTCCTAGTGTTTGCTTGAATATGCCAGCCATGTGCTGCAATAATTGCTTCCCAACATAAAGGTTTTTTCTCTAAAACTACAGATAAAAATGAGAAGGGGTTAAGAGACACTATGCAACATTGATTTTATCATTTAAAGGAAAAAAGAGTGAGCCAGATGTTAGGTGTCTCTCTTTGCACGCATATACCTTCTTGATTCCACATTTCCATCTTTATTCCTGAGAGTCAGCAGCATAGACATAAGGGAAGTGAATGTTTTAGCACACTGCAGAAGCACTTACAGAGAAAACAATTTACATCTTAATAGCTTTCTTTCATTACATTAGCTCCTCTGCTTTTCATCTTGGAGAGTGCAGGAATGTTTGCAAACATTGGCAAGAATAAGAAAGAACCATAAAGAATCTCTATAGCTGTTCCGGGCCCTCAAGAGACCATAAGACAACTTCCCAGCAGCTGTGGAATCACTTCTCTGCTGTGTTTCCCTTCAAGAGGTGTGGCACTCACTTTGTCCATACTAGTTTTTTCAAACTATTGGAAGATCTCTCTTATATTGAACAGGCAGTGGGCTTTCATTAGGACTCAAGGTCTTGCCTTGGGAGCTACTCACAGCTTGAACAACCTCGGGTTCACAGGAGAGGCAGACAGGTATCTGAAGACAATGCTGGGAGCTCTGATTAGTCATCTGGCCCGCAAGCCAAACATCCCAGCACTTTCTGCCACTCCTTAGAAGGAATGGCTCTTATTTGTCTTGCTATCTAGATGCCTAAAGCTAAGCAGCCTATAATTTTATCTACAAGGTTTCTTTAATGTTTCACCCAGAAGTAAACTCAACGTTCTTCTTAACAGAGGAGGCATTTGATGCCCCATGGTTGGGACATCAGAGTATTCCCCTCCTGAAATGCAGGGTGATGGATAATTTGAATATAATTTGAATTTGAAGCACATATGAACACTTGGGGAAAACTGGGACAGGAGAATCAAAGTAAATTAATGAAAATCATATTAAGAAGGCACGAAACACTGGAAACCATTCATTTTACACATTTCATACATTTAAAATCAGTAAAATGAGAACTTGAATATTTCTTTTAAATGGCTGTGTTTGATAGGAACTTTTCAAGACTTTCTGACCCTACAGTTTCAAGGAGTTGCTTCTGAATTTGATTTACCACCTCATAAAATACGTATATACCAAAACACATTTATAAATTTGGTCTTTGTGGCCAAAACAGCTTGCTGTCCACAAAATATCTGTGCTCTTCTTTCCAAATTGTAAATCATTTTTGGGAAGTGGCTGCTTAGCAAGGAGCTCCATTGCATTAACTCTCTGTGTCCCAACATGGCCATGACATCAGTTCTCACCCAAGGAATGTAAGCAAAAAGTATGTGGGTCATTACCAGCTGGGTTTCTATTTTAATTGTGGTAAAATATACAAAGCATAAAATTTACCATTTTAACCATTTTAGGTATACAAGTCAGTGATGTTAGATACATTCATAATGCTATGTAATCAGTGCCATTATTTCCAGACCATTTTCATCATTAAAGAGTAAGTTTCCATTCCCCCTTCTCCTAGGCCCTGGTAACCACTATTCTAGTTTCTGTCTCTATGAATTTGCCTATTCTAGGAACCTCATACAACTAAAATCATACAATATTTGCCTTTTGTGTCTGGCGTCTTTCATTTAGCATAATGCTTTGAAAGTTCACCTTGCTGCAGCCTATATCAGAATTTTATTTCTTTCTATGGTTGAATAATATTCCATTGTATGTTTATAGCACATTTAGTTATTCATTCATCCATTGATGGACACATGAGTTATTTCTACATTTTGGCTATTGTGCATAATGCTGCAATGAACATTTGGATATAAATATCTGTTTGAGCCTGTTTTCAGCTCTTTTGGGCATATACGTAGGAGGGGAATTGCTAGATTGTGTAGTAATTCCTTATTTAAATTTCTGGGGAATAATTATACTGTTTTACACAGCAGCTTTTTGCAATTTTGCATTGCCACCAGCAAAGTATGAGGATTCCAATTTCTCTATATCCTCACCAATAATTATTTTCCTTTTTTTCTTATCTTCCTTGGGTCCCTTGTGTTGGGAGATCTGTGCACCTCCATGGCCTGAGAGACTATCTCCTTCCCCAAACTGGGGAAGTTTTCAGCAATTACCACCTCAAAGACACTTTCTATCACTTTTTCTCTCTCTTCTTCCTCTGGTACCCCTATAATGCAAATATTGTTCTGTTTGGATTGATAGCAGAGTTCTCTCAATATTCTTTCATTCCTAGAGATCATTTTTTCTCTCTGTGCCTCAGCTTCTTTGTATTCCTCTTCTCTAAGTTCTATTTCATTTACTGTATCCTCTACTTCATCTAATCTGCTTTTCAATCCCTCCATTGTATGTTTCATTTCAGATACTATATTCTTTAATGATTGAATCTCATTCCTGAATTCTTCCCTGAGTTCTTGAATATTTTTCTGTATCTCTGTGAGCACATTTATGAATTTTATTTTGAAATCTCTTTCAGGAAGGTTGATGAGTTCAGTTTCACTTGGCCCTCTTTCAGGTGTTTATGGGATTTTGGTTTCAACCAGGTTCCTTTGACATTTCATATTTGTATGTGGTGCCCTCTAGTGCCCAGAAGTTCTAGTCTCTGGAGCTGCTCAGCCCTTGGAGCGATGGTGGGGGTCGCAGGCAAGCAGCGCTGATGCTTGTCAGGAGGAAAGAGCTGTTTCCTGCTTTCTGGCTGCAGTGCTTGTCTCCACTGCCAGGGTCATTGGGCCTAGTGTGCAGGGAAGAACCTCTATGCTTTGCACTTGTAGCTTCCATAGGTGGGGCCTCCCTCTGGCTGGCCTGGCACAATGGTGGGGGCAGCCAGTTTTTGAGCTAGTGCCGGACAGGAGGAAGGCGCAGCAGGCTGCGTATCAAGGTCAGCAGGGCGGGGGTTGGGGGGGCAGCGGGGAGGCTCAGAGTTGTATAGCCAGCCAGGGGTATGCTCCATGAAAGTTCCCAACCTGCTGGGCAGAGTGTACATGGACATTTTTGTCCACCTGTCCTTTCTCCTGAGCAGCAAACTCTGTGTAATCCTTACCCCTTTCACTGTTAGGAAGTCTCTCCGACTGCCTGCCTTTCTTTTGTCCCAGAGCAGCCAGATGTGGATCCTTGTTTTCCACAAGCAGCTGGAATCTCAGGCTCTCCAAGTAGTCCTCCTGTCTTAGCTTTCCAACCCCACTAATCTCCAGAGCACCATGTAATGTAGGTTCATGCTCCCAGAGAAGATCTCCAGGGCTGGGTGTTCAGCAGTCCTAGGCCTCTGCCCTCCTCCCCACTCCATTTCTCTTCCTTCCACCGGTGAGCTGGGGTGGGGGATGGGCTTCAGCCCCACTGGATCTCAGCCTTGGTACTTTACCCTGTTCTGTGAGGTCTGTTCTTTTCTCCAGTATGCAGTCTGGCACAGCCTTCTTTCCTGTTGCTCTCTCAGGATTAGTTGCATTAACATATTTTCATGTTATATGTGGTTTTGGTAGGAGGTTTCTGTCTCACCTCTCACACTGCCATCTTTAATCCTCAGTGGTTTCTTCTGTTTTCCTTTTTTTTTAAACAAATAATTATCCCAATAGGTGTGGAGAGGCACCTCATTATAGCTTTGATTTGTATTTTCCCTATGACAAATAATCTTGTGTATCTTTTCATATTTTTCATGGCTATTTGCATGTATTTTTTGAGAAATTTCTACTCAAGTTCTTTGCCCATTTTTGAATTAGGTTGTTTGAAAACAATGTTTTGCGTTAGGTTATTTTTGTTGTTGAGTTGTAGGAGCTCTTTACATATTTTGGAAATTAATCCCTCACCACATAAATGATTTGCAAGTATTTTCACCATTAACTGGGGTTTCTAAGAAGCAGGTGTGCCTTCTCCACTATTTCACTCTTCTGCCTGCTGGATACAGATGACTCTGTAAGACTCAGGGGAATGATGCGGCCATGAAATGGAAGGAGATAGGTACCACATGGAATAAAGCTGCCCACTGACCAGGAAGGCCATATATTATACTATTATACAACTGTTAATTGTGTTAATATACTGAAATTTTGGTTCCTTTTTCCCACAAACGCATTACCCAACCTAATATGGTCCTATGTCTGGATATTCAGTCTTTCTGATTGCATCATCTAGAAATTCATGATTTCCATCTATCTCCTAGATCTGATCTCCATCAGTGTCTCTTAAATACTGTCTCAGACCCTTCCTGATTAGACCTCCTCTTTTCAATTATCACAAACAGCATTATCATTTTGTTAAGACAGACTTACCTATAGTTCTGAAATCCCTCTATTCCTCTTATTGTAAATCAGGTATTTCCCACACTAAGATCTTAGGCACCCATGTTTTTTTGTAACTTCTTAAGAAAAATGACCCTGAGTATAAATTTCCAGTTATGAGTAAATTCTAGAGACCCAATGTACGTAGCATGGTGATAGTCAACAGTACTGTATTATATACTTGAAAGTTGCTAAGGAAGTATTACTTAAATGTTCTCACCACAAAAAATAAATGTTAATTTTGTGATACGATTTAACTCTGCAATGTATGTGTATCAAATCAGCATATTTTCCTTAAATACATACAATGTTTTATGTCAATTACATCTCAAAAAGAGAATACCACAAATAAGTATCTAATTATAAAAAACAACAATGGCTCTGAGATCATATTTGTTGATATTTCAGCATACTACACTGTAACCTATTTGGGGTGGTAAGGTTTAACTTATTTAAATGGCTGGTGATCTCTTAGAATCTAATAACTTATCATGGGTTTCACTTTTGCTATAATCATCCACTTACATGGTCCCATGTGAGGAGCAATTATTTTTAGTACTTATTTTTAAATACTTATGCTAATTTTATTAATAATTCATGGCCAATCTACATATATTATCATTTATTCCTCAAAACAAACATATGAACTAGGTACCATTATACTAAAGAGATTAAGACCCAAAGTATTTTGCAAATAAGTTGTGGATTCAGGATTCAAGCCCAGCTATTTTGATTACCATGTTACCTCCTTTCACTCACATGCTAACTTCTCAAATTCTCTCCTAAATTGTGGGGAGCCATGTTTGGTTACTGCTTGACATAAGTGAAGCCATTTTGTGAACTTCCTCCGTATTGCAAAGAGAACTTGTTTATTCTGTAACTCTTGTCCTTGCACTAGTTGTTTTGGAGACGTGAGGCTTTGGAGCAGAGGGACCGTTCCTTGACTCATGGAACGGGGAGCTTGTTTGGGAAAAGCAACTCTGTATGATAAGGAAGTGCTTTTGTTATGTCGCCAATAGCCTGAGAATTTAACCTTTAAGCTTCTTGCCTCTTCTTTGCTGTTGTATAAAATAAGCCCCTGAATAAAGACTTTGGCGTTCTGCCCAAGACGGATTGTCCTCCTGTGATTTCTGTATATACACCCGAGCCCCCCTCTTCAGGAACCTTTCGACTGCTGACGGCTGGCTCCGCCAGAAGTGGTGCCTGAACAGGGACCTGAACACTGGGGAAGACGGTCAAGGGCCACCGCTGAAGAAGACGAGGGCCCCTCGCAGAGAGGAGAGGAGTGGTGAAGCACAGGATTAAGGTAAGAAGAGCAACGAAAGCCCATGGGTAATAATAATAGCAGGTTGCTCTTTGTAAATATGCTTAAAAATATGCTTAGAGCTCACGGCGTGCGAGTAGGACAGCAGCAACTAACACAGTTTTTATTGAAAAAATATGCCCATGGTTCCCGGAGGAGGGAACAGTTGATTTAGAGGTTTGAGCTAGAGTGGGAGAAAAGATAAAAGAACATTCTGACACTCATGGGCCAGAGAAGGTCCCTGTAGATACTTTTGGGCTGTGGACATTAATCAGAGATAGCCTAGACCCACGGCACGAATGACATAAGTTAGATTTAAAAAATGAAAGTACTATGGGCGGCTCTGCCGCGCCCCCCGCCCCCGAGGCAGTCTATGCGGAAGTGACTGAGGATGACTCCTGGGAGAACGAAAGTCAAGAGAGCGTAGGTAGTGGAAAGCCGCCCGAGTTGCCAGAAATTTGTTAGTGAAAGACTTTTAGCAAATTGTTCCCAGGAAAGATACCAAAAAAGGAGGACCGTCCCGTGCCCGTGCCTAATGTTGTGGCCGGGCTGGAGCCCCCTGAGGCTTTCGTAGCGGAAGCCTGGCCGAAAGAGGCACCATCACCCAACATGACCCCCCCCCCACCCCCCGGGAGCCAATTTACCCCTGACGTCTCGCCCCCAGGCGACTCCCTTACAGGAG
>JAQQAC010011087.1:28977400-29014436 GCA_029783875.1 Phataginus tricuspis | reverse complement strand
AAAGAGGCACCATCACCCAACATGACCCCCCCCCCCCCCCCCCAGAGACCTAATTTACCCCTGACGTCTCGCCCCCAGGCGACTCCCTTACAGGAGTGCCTGCGCAGGGCCGAGGAGAGAGGGGAGGATACTGAAGGTTTTCAGTTTTTTCCAATTTTTGAAGACACCAACCAGCACAGGGACACAATCCGATCCCTTTTAAGCAGTTAAAAGAACTAAAAGTGGCTTGTGCCTCTTATGGTGCAAATGCCCCTTTCACACAGGCTTTGATTGAAGCGATGTCTACTGACGCGCTCCCCCCAGCGGATTGGAAGGGAATAGCCAAGGCTTGCTAATCAGGTGGAGACTATCTCCTCTGGAAGTCAGAATATGCAGACCAATGCAAAAGAACAGCTGCCAGAAATCAGGCCCAAAAGCATCCAGTGTCATTTCACATGCTGGCAGGCGAAGGTCCTTTTAGTGATCTCCACGCTCAGCTGACCTTCGAGCCAGGAGTATATGCTCAGATAAGTGCCGCGGCCCGGCAAAAGCTCCCCGCAAACGGGAGCAGGACTGCGGATCTGTCAAAAATCAGACAAGGTCCTGATGAACCTTTCCAAGATTTTGTCTCCAGACTTCTCCAAACTGCAGGCAGGCTAATAGGGGATCCCGACACAGGGCTGGTTCTAGTAAAACAGCTGGCTTATGAGAACGCCAATACCGCCTGCCAGGCCACGCTCCAACCGTTTAGAAAGAAGGGGGATCTTTCTGATTATATCCGACTATGCTCAGACATTGGCCCCTCTTATACCCAGGGTCTGGCTATGGCCACCGCCTTGCAAGGAAAGACTGTTAAAGAAGTCTTGTTCCAACAGAACGCTAGAACCCACAAGCGGGCCCCTGGCAGCTGTTTCGGCTGCGGTAAACGGGGACATTGGGTGAAGGATTGCCCAGAGAAGGGAGGAGGCTCTGAAACCCCAGGGAGAAGAAAATAGCCTGGCTTTTGCCCGCGCTGTCGGAGGGGCAAACATTGGTCCTATGACTGTACATCTAGAAGAGATGCTGCAGGGAACCCACTGGATCAGGGGAATGAGAGGAGGGGCCCGCCCCAGGCCCCGAGACAATGTTTTGGGGCAATACAGGCGTTTGTCCCACAGCAAAGAAATCCATTTCTGAGCTCTTCCGAGCAACCTCAGGCAGTGCAGGATTGGACCTCGGTCCCTCCACCTACACAGTACTGACCCCCGAGATGGGAATGCAGGCCCTGCCAACGGGGGTCTTTGGACCCCTCCCAGAAGGAAGTCTAGGCCTGCTGCTAGGGAGAAGTAGTGTAACTATGAAAGGAGTCCAGGTATCTCCAGGAGTGACTGACCAAGACTACACTGGAGAAATAAAAATTATGACCCACTCCCCTTCGGGAGTCTCTGTTATCCAATCACAACAGAGAATTGCTCGATTGATTTTGTTACCCCAAATTAAACTGAAAAATAAAAGTATGAAAAAAGACAGAGGAGATGCAGGATTCGGATCATCTGATGCATTCTGGGTTCAGCCCATCTAGAATCAAAGACACGAGTTAACACTCACTATTAAGGGTCGACGGGTGAGGGGACTTCTGGACACTGGAGCAGACATTTCTGTCTTTGCTGGTGACCAGTGGCCCCGTCATTGGCCAAAGCAACCCATTGCTATTCATCTCCAGGGAATCGGGCAAAGTAATAACTCAGAGCAAAGTAGTGATATTTTAAATTGGAAAGATGATGAAAACCACTGTGGGACATTTCAGCCTTATATACTTCCTGGACTTCCAGTCAACCTGTGGGGAAGGGATGTTATGAGACAAATGGGAGTTTATCTCTTCAGCCCAAGTGACAAAGTTTCTAACCTGATGTTTGATCAGGGATGTCTCCCCAACCAAGGGCTTGGAGAGCGGGGACAGGGCAGTGTAGACCCCATAACAGTCACTAGTAAGCTTATAAGAAGGGGCTAGGATATTTTTAGAGGAGGCCTCTGACTTTCCTGTGCCCCACGCTGATCCCATCACGTGGCTTAATGATGCCCGGGTGTGGGTAGATCAGTGGCCTCTATCAACAGAAAAAATCCGAGCGGCAGAACTGCTGGTAGAGGAGCAGCTCAGCCGCGGTCATATCAAACCCACTAGCTCTCCCTGGAATTCACCCATATTTGTCATTAAGAAAAAGTCAGGGAAATGGAGATTGCTGCAGGACCTTAGAAAAGTTAATGAAACCATGGAAATTATGGGGGCTTTGCAGCCGGGGCTCCCGAGCCCCGCTGCAATACCCCAGAACACTTACAAGATAATCTTAGATTTAAAAGACTGCTTTTATACTATCAAATTAGCAAAAACAGATTGTAAAAGGTTTGCATTCAGTGTACCTTCAGTTAACTTTAAAGAACCCATGAAACGATACCAGTGGAAAGTCCTCCCTCAGGGCATGGCCAACAGCCCTACTCTCTGTCAGAAGTTTGTGGCTTCAGCTATTCAAGGTACTAGGAAGAAATTTAAACAAGTGTATATCATACATTATATGGATGGCATTCTGATTGCGCATAGTGAAGAGGGAACAGCCCTTGCTACCTATGGATCATTGAAAACAGATTTAGAGAAAGTAGGTCTTGTCATAGCTCCTTAAAAGGTACAGACTCAATCGCCTTTTCAGTACTTAGGGAAATCTTTATACCCAAAATTAATTCAGACACAAAAAATAAGTATTCAAAAAGACCACTTGAAAACTTTGAATGATTTTCAGAAGCTATTAGGAGGTGTAAATTGGCTCCGCCCTTACCTGAAGTTATCTACTGGTGACATGAAGCCATTATTTAATATATTGAAAAGTGACCCGTCTCCCACATCACCCCGAGAGCTCTCTTCGGAAGGGAGAATGGCACCGGAGCTGGCAGAAAGGCCTATAGAAAACCAACAACTCTCTTATACTGACTATGAGAAACCTTTAAAAGTACATGTGTTAGCTTCTTCCCATACTCCCACTGCAGTGGTCTGGCAGGAAGGACCACTTTTGTGGATTCATCTCCCAGTCTCTCCCTCAAAAGCCATTCCCCAATATCATGAATTGGTTTCCTCTGTCATTCAACTTTCTAGAGAAAATACACGCAGGTATTTTAGAAAAGATCCCAATTACATCCAGGTCCCTCCCAAGATCAGATAGATTGGCTGTTTGGGTCCTCTAACGACTGGGGAATAGCTTTGACAGAATTTTCAGGCCAGACAGGGTCACATATGCCTAATAATAAATTGCTTCAATTTGCAAATCTACAAGCATTTATTTTCCCAAAAAGAGTACGTGACTCCCCCATCAGAGGGGCTAACTGCACCTTCACACATGGCTCATCTAATGGAACCTCAGTATATGTATATAAGGGAGTTACACATAGATTCTCAAGCCCCGCATCTTCTGCTCAAGTGGCAAAGCTCCATGCAGTCGTTGCATTGCTCTCTGTAGCCTCTAAAGAGCCACTTAGCTTATTCACTGATAGCCTGTATGTTGCTCGAGCTGTTCCTTCACTTGAGACTGCCCCCACTATTGAATCCCAAAATGTAGTGGTAAGAGATCTGTTTCTTCAACTTCAAACACTGATTCGGGCCCGCTTGGAACCTTTGTTTGTGGGACATATTAGAGCTCACACAAACTTGCCAGGTGCCCTGGCTGCTGGAAATAGTACAGCCGATGCTGCCACACAAGATATTTTTATTACTCAAATACAAAAGGCTCAGCAATCTCATGCCCTCCACAATCAGAATAGTCAGAGTCTGCGATTGCAGTTCAGGATTCCCAGAGAGGCAAATAGTAAAACGCTGTGGCCGGTGTCCTATACACCAAACAGTACAGCCACAAGGAGTTAACCCTCGAGGGCTCGTACCCAATCAATTGTGGCAGATGGATGTCACAAAAATTCCTGAATTTGAAAGGCTCAAATATGTTCATGTTTCTATAGATACTTATTCTGGTTTTCTTATGGCTACAGCTCTAACAGGTGAAACCTTCAGACATGTCATAACGCATTGTCTGCATTGCTTTAGCACTATGAGAGTTCCTAAAGAGATTAAAACAGATAATGGAACTCCCTATGCTAGCAAAGTTTTCAATTTCTTTTGCAAGCAGTTTAATATCTTCCACAAAATAGGTATCCCTTACAGTCCTCAAGGACAAGGCATGGTTGAGAGAGCCCATGGCACATTGAAACACCAATTGTGTAAAATAAAAAATGGGGAGTTGTACCCAGAGACTCCCACCAACTACCTGAATCATTCACTTTTCATTTAAAGTTTTCTCACCACGGATACTCATGGGAAGTCTGTTGCAGACCGCTTTTGGCACTCAAAAACACAGGACTCCTATGCAAAAGTGAGAAGGAAGGATCCTATAACAGGTCAATGGAATGGCCCCGACCCGGTACTTATATGGGGATGAGGGCATGTTTGTGTTTTTTCACAGGAACAAGATGAAGCCAGGTGGCTCCCGGAAAGGCTGGTCGGCCATGCTGAGGCTCCTCGCGATCTGCAGCCTGGTGAACACGGAGGAGATTAACCACACCCATTGGGCGTTCTTACCTGACCCACCGATCTTACACCCAGCACAGTGGGACGGAGAAGAAATAATAGTAACGGTTAATGATTCTGCAAGGCTGGGTTTTCCTACAGCGGCCAAGATCGACTTACTGACACAACAAACAAACTACACCGGAACGTCGGCTAATAAACCTGTCTGCTTCGGCTTTTCACCTCCCTGCCTTTTTCCTAATGAGACAGTGTTCTTTACAGGAGACATGGGTATAGTTTATCTTAAGTACCCAAGTAATATCACTTGTAACACAACAAGGGAGAGGAAACCACCTAATGGATGGAATTTGTGCGATAAAGAACCTCCCTTGATGAATGACTCCATACTTTGGACTTCTTGCGTGGAAGTTCCTCCATCAGACTGTTCCTCATATCTTGACTGGACTGGGAGCGGGGGAGAGAATAGATCTTGGGCCATGGGCCACAGGCTCACGGCCGGAATGTGGACATCTGTCCGAACGGGGGCTCCTCAGAGTTAACTATGGAAGCTTGCGGCTTCTACAGGATCAGTCATTTTTGTTCACGGAACAGATTATAATCTAGACATAAACTCTTCTCGGATTGTAGCTTGTGTAAACCCACCGTTTGTGTTGTTGAAGGGTGAGGCTAATATCTCCCAGTCAAAAAAGAATTGGACGGTTATGTGTCAGTTTTGTAATCTGTTTGCATGACAGGTCCATTGGAAAATAATACTGTGATTGTCTTGAAACAACCATCCTTTGCTATGATGCCAGTGAACATCACTGGAGATTGGTACGATGAAAAAGGGTTTCAAGTTTTAACTATGTTAAAAAGGGAATTGTCTATCAGGAAGCGAGGAATTGGTATCATAGTACTGGGAGTTATTGCTATCCTAAGTCTTTTAGTCTCCATCGTGTCAACAGCGGTGTTATTAACAGGGAAAATTCAAACTGCTAATTTTGTAACTTAGCTCAAAATGTCTCTAAATCTTTAGGTACCCAGGAAGATATTGACCTAAAAGTAGAAAGGAAACTTCAGGCGCTAGAGCAGACAGTTCTATATCTTGGAGAGCAACTTGAAGTGCTTAAATTACAATATAAGTTAAGGTGTCATGCAAAGTTTTCAGCTATATGTGTAACTGCACTTCCTTATAATGAAACAAATTATCCCTGGAATAAGGTGAAAGCTCGTCTCTTAAATGTTTGGGAACATGATAATGAAACATTAGATCTCGCTCAATTACATGCAGAAATATTGGCTATGCAAGATGCTAAATTGAATATAGACCCGCAAGAGTTGGCAAAACAAATCTTT
Source organism: Phataginus tricuspis (assembly GCA_029783875.1). Classification (NCBI taxonomy): domain Eukaryota; kingdom Metazoa; phylum Chordata; class Mammalia; order Pholidota; family Manidae; genus Phataginus; species Phataginus tricuspis. Next base: position 29,008,582 of record JAQQAC010011087.1, on the reverse strand, counting down.
GATTCCTTGGGTTCCTTAATTCCTAACCTGACTTCTATTAAAGAGATACTCATCACTTGGATTTGTTGTGTACTGGTGCTCATAATTTTAATGCTCGCGATACCCCTACTTTTGAGGGTGGCCATGAGAACCATCAAGCTTGGAGGCCTCCACAAGCAAGAGCTGTTTACACAGCCCCCACCCCCCCAGCCAGTCATGGAATAGAGGCTGGTAGCCAAAGACAGGTAAGGATAGCAAGAGACGGTACCAACCTAAGACAGGATGCAGACCATGCTGTTTGTAATCTGATGATGGGTAAGGACCCTTTCTGTGCTATATCAACCTAACTAAGACAGGCACAGTCTTCTAATATGATGAGAGAACCATTATATAAAATAAAAAAGGGGGAGATGTGGGGAGCCGTTTTTAGTTACTGCTTGACATAAGTGAAGCCATTTTGTGAACTTCCTCCGTATTGCAAAGAGAACTTGTTTATTCTGTAACTCTTGTCCTTGCACTAGTTGTTCTGGAGACGTGAGGCTTTGGAGCAGAGGGACCGTTCCTTGACTCATGGAACGGGGAGCTTGTTTGGGAAAAGCAACTCTGCATGATAAGGAAGTGCTTTTGTTGTGTCGCCAATAGCCTGAGAACTTAACCTTTAAGCTTCTTGCCTCTTCTTTGCTGTTGTATAAAATAAGCCCCTGAATAAAGACTTTGGCGTTCTGCCCAAGACGGATTGTCCTCCTGTGATTTCTGTATATACACCCGAGCCCCCCTCTTCAGGAACCTTTCGACTGCTGACGGCTGGCTCTGTCACTAAATAATGGAGATTTCTATACACACATACACATACATATATGTATATATATATATACACACATACATATACATATATTTTTAGAAGACAGCTTCAAAAGCTTTTCACTAGCTCCTTGAAATATTTATAGGGGGCACAACTCATTATATGCTATTCCCTGACACTATTATAGATTCACATCTTCTATTATATGTCCCTCCTTCCTTTTTTAACATGTTTTTAATATGATCTAGCAAAAAAAGTTTGTTAAATGTCTTCCTATTTTATGGAAAAATGTTTTTTGGTAAGTATAATATAGGCTTTGATATTTCAGTATTTCACACATTCAGAAGCTTAACTGAGCAATGGTGAGTAGGCTCTAAGGAAGGGGAGTACTGATACACAGGCCATTCCATCTCACTGAAACATTAACAACAGTGGGCAGTTCCTTCTAACACAAGAGTTTCCCATAAATCAAAATTAAGGTCAGACAAAATGAAAGATTCTTGTAAGTTGTTAGTTCCCCAAAATTGCTCTGCTAAGTTCAAGATTATGGCCTCCATCGCTGCCAGTGATTTTCCCTGTGCTCCAAAGCCACAGGATCTGCCCCTTGAACCAGCTGGATTCCAAAAGTGGGAAACTGGGTGAGAACTGATTAGAAAAGTCAGCAGCTCAAATTGTATTCATTTTGTTGGCCTTAAAAGAATCCTGCAACTATTGTCTTAACACACAGCATGTGCTCAATAAATACATGTGGAGGGAAGAAAGATATGAAGCATAACACCACCAATGAGGTCAGAAGTCAGACAACATCTCTAGTATGGCGCATTCAACAGCTGAGACTGAGCAGGGTGCAGAGACTCTAAGCACTTTTCCTCAAAATGGAATATAAGCTGCACTGGGTATCCATTTTCATTCATCCAGTTGGTGCATTTTTATTGAGCAAGTACCATGTGCCAGGAACTGTGCAGGGAATACAACTTAGAATGGGACAGGCAGGTTCCTGTTTTCAAGGACTTTCATTCTGACAATGATATGAACATTATCCAATTAATTACATGATTTATATTTTAACAAAAATTTTGATCAGTGCGAAAAAGGAGAATATGGGGTATCAAGGAGGGCGCTCCTGAGAAACTGATGTTTGAGCTGAGATCAGAAGTAATGAGGTGGTAAGGATGGAAAATGGTTATGTGGGGAGGCATGGGGGTGGAATGAAACATGGTACATGACAGAAACTGGGATAAGGTGGTGGCATCACAAGACAGCAGAGCAGAAAGTGGCTTGAGAGAAAGCTGGTAAAATAGGTGCTGTATGCTATGTCAATGATTCCAGTATTGCTCCTAAAGGCAGCAGAAAGCTACTCCAAGGGGAAATATGAAAGACTGATCCCTAAAATGATTGTTCTGGCTGTGGCTATATGAAAAACAGGTTAGAGAATTCTCTTATCTTCTTACTCCAACATTCTTCTGTCAATCCCCCACAAATTACCTCCAAAATTCCTAGTAGACAGCAGTACAATTAAAATATTTGAAAATTTTTTAATTAAAGCAAAAGAATTCCTACTACCTAATAATAAAGAGATGACCTAATCTGAATAGACATTTCATCAAAGAAGATATACAAATAGCCAATAAGATGATGAAAAGGTGTTCAACATCATTAGTTATTAGGGAAATGCAAATGAAAACTGCATGAGATATCACTTCACACCATTAGGTTGCTCATAATAAAAAAGACACAACCCTTTCTCTTGATGGTTAATATTGTCAAGAGAACATGTCACTTTGTATCTTGTTCCCCCTAGGATAGAGCATGCCTTTTTAATATGCACATTTATTTATTATGGAACATTTTCTTCCATCCTATCAACTTTCTTAGGCCTCTTCTTTAAGAGCACCAATCATGCTTATTTGCCAATGATATCCACCGTTGTTTCTATTGGTGTATTTAAGTCACTGTCTTCCTCCTTGTTGCTTTGTGTGACTTCCCGAAATCTCCACCACATCCCTGATGATGCTTCCAGCTGCATTTCCTCAGTCTTTCACATATTCTGGGGTGGCTTTCATGTCTGTGATCCAAATGTCCACTGTCACATTAAAGCTCCCTTCTTCCATTTCTTCCCAAGCCCTACTGGTGTGCTCTTCATTTCCTTCTGTCTTGTGACTCATTTGAACTCCTGCATTTTGGGTTCCTTTTTCAAGAGTTATCCAGTTTGCATCTCTCACAGTTAGAAAATGTGGATTCTTAAGATGGCAGTGTGAGTAGAGTAGTGGAAATCGCCTCCCAAACCCATATATACTTTGAAAATACAGCGAATACAACTATTCCTAAAAGAGTGACCAGAAGATACAGTACAACAGCCAGGCTACATTTGCATCTGTGAGAACTCAACATTTCACAAAAAGGGTAAGACACAAAGCCGTGACCTGGCGGGACCGAGCACTCCCCCCAACCCCAGCTCACCAGTAGGAGGAAAATAATCAAAGTGGGGAGGGAGTAGAAGCACAGGACTGCTAAATAACCAAAACGTCAGGCGCCCTACCCCCCTGGGTGGCAAAGCAGCACCAAAGCCCCTCAGGGCCGCGATAAGCAGCCTGCTGTTCATCCTCCTCCCCAACGCCCGCCGGCACTGCAAGCCAACCAGCTAATCCACCATTGCTGCGAACAACCGGGAAGCAGCCCCGAACACAGCAAACACACAGAGGTAAATCCCAACACGCGGTTAACTGGGCCAGACCCTGAGGCGGTCCCCTGCCCACAGTTGACTGACAAAGGCAGGGGAGAGCGATGCAGAGTCCGTAAGGCACAAAGGGGCTTTCTTATCGCGACGAACACACACTGCTCGCCTGCAACCCCCGAAAGTGCCCTAGGCGATCGCGAGGGCCGCCCTGCCCACAGCAGCTCAGGTGATTAACCCAGAGGCTGACCCCGCGTGCGCCGACCAGCGCTGGCAGAGGAAGCCGGCGTGGAGCCCAGAAAGCGCATAGGAGTTCAGTTCTCACAATGAATATGCGCTGAACGCCTGCAAACACTGCCAGTGCCCTAGGTCATCCCAAGGGCCGCCCCACCCACGGCGGCTCAGGGACTCAACCCAGAGGCTGCCCCCAGCGCGTGGCCAATAGGCACAGGCCGAGGAAGCTGGCGCGGAGTGCAGAAAGCACATAGCAGCTCTGTTGTTGTGCCGAACACACACTGACCACCTGCTACCACAGCCAGCGCCCTAGGCAATCCAGCGGGTAGGCCCGCGCATGGCAGATCAGGGGATCAACCCAGAGGCTACCCCCTATGCGCGGCTGACTGGCACAGGCAGAAGCCTGCACGGAATATGGAAAGTACGTAGGTGCTCTGTTCAAACTCGCAGCAAATAGGTGCCAATCGACTGCAACCACCACCAGTGCCCTAGGCCATCCCGAGAGTCACCCGGCCCACGACAGTTCAGGGGACAAATCCATAGGCTGCCCCCTGGGGGTGGCTAACTAGCACAGGCAGAGGAAACTGGCGCAGAGTCCGCGAAGCATGTAGGAGCTCTGTTCTGTTCTCGCAGTGAACACACGCTCATCACCTGCAAATACAGACAGCACCCTAGGCCTTCACGAGGGCCGCCCCATCCACGGCAGCTCAGGGAACCAACCCAGAGGCTGCTCCCTATGGGCAGTTGCCCAGCACAGGAAGGTAGAGACTGGTGCAGAGGCCCAAAAGAACGAAGGGACGCCATTCATTCTCGTGGGATAACAAACACCACCTGCCTGTGAACCCTGCCAGTGCCCTAGGTCATCCCTAGGGCTGTCCCATCCACTGCAGATCAGGGGGTCAACCCAGAGGCTGCTCCCTGTAAGCAGTTGCCAGGCACAGGCAGCAGAGACAGGCGCGGAGTACTGAAAGCATGAAGGGGCACCATTCTCAGGAGAGAACACACGCTGTGTCCCTGCAACCCCACCAGTGCCCTATGCCACCCCAAGGGCAGCCCCATCCACGGCAGCTCAGGGGATCAACCCTGAGGCTGCTCCCTGTGTGTGGTTGCCCAGCACAGGCAGCAGAGACGGGCAGGGTGACAAGCAAGAAGGAGGGGACTTTGTTCTCCCGGCTGACATGAGTGTGACTCACCACACATCATTTACATCGCCATAAAAAGGCACAAGAAACTTGTTCAGTTCAAAATCCCTCAAACACCAGAGAGAGGGCCAGGTGAGACAGAAATCACCAATCTCCCTGAAAAAGAACTAAAAATATAAATCATAAGAATGCTGATGGAGCTACAGAAAAATACTCAAGAGCTAAGGGATGAATTTTGAAGGGAGATAACAGACATGAAATAAACAATGTAAGGATTTAAAGCTGAATGGATGAGGTGGAAGAGAATGTTAATGGGATAGAAATATGAGAACAGGAACACAGAGAAGCTGAGGCAGAGAGACATAAAAGTATCTCCAGAAATAAAAAAATATTAAGAGAACTCTGTGATCAATCCAAACAGAACAATATTCGCATTATAGTGCTACCAGAAGAAGAGAGAGAAAAAGGGCTAGAAAGTGTCCTTGAAGAAATAATTGATGAAAAATTTCCCCCAGCTGGGGAAGGAAATAGTCTCTTAGACCATGGAAGCCCACAGATCTTCCAACACAAGGGACCCAAGGAGGACAACACCAAGACATATAATAATTAAAACTGCAAAGATCAAAGACAAGGACAGAGTATTAAAGGTAGCCAGATAGAGAAAAAAGACACCTACAAAGGAAAACACATCAGGCTATCACTTCTCAAAAGAAACCTTACAGGCCAGAAGACAATGGCATGATATATTCAATGCAATGAAACAAGAATATTGCATCCAGCAAGATTATCATTTAAATTTGAAGTAGGGATTAAACAATTTCCAGATAAGCAAAAGTTGAGGGAATTCACCTCGCACAAACCATCTCTACAGTGTATTTAAAAGAAACTGCTCTAGATGGACGTACTCGTAAGGTTAAATAGCTGTCACCCTAGACAATAAAACCAGAGAAAAGAAAGTACACCAATAAAATACTAATGAAATGCAAAATTAAAATGAGCTACCCACAAAAGCAGTCAAGGGAAACACAGAAGAGTATATAATAAAGCACCTAACACATCAAGAGTGGAGGAGGAAGAACAAGAAGGGAAAGAAATAAAATATCAGCAGACTGTTTATAATAGTGTAATAAGTGAGTTAAAGTTAGACAGTTAGATAGTAAAGAAGCTACCCTTGAACCTTTGGTAACCAAGATTCCAAAGCCAGCAATGGCAATTAGCATATATCTATTAATAATCACCCAAAATGTAAATGGACTGAACGCTCCAATCAAAAGACACAGAGTAATAGAATGGATAAAAAACCAAGACCCATCTATATGCTGCATACAAGAGACTCGCCTCAAACCCCAGACATACACAGACTAAAACTGAAGGGATGGAAAAAGATATTTCATGCAAACAATAGGGAGAAAAAAGCAGGTGTTGTAGTACTTGTATCAGACAAAAGAGACTTCAAAACAAAGAAAGTAACAAGAGATAAAGAAGGACATTACATAATGATAAAGGGGGCAGCCCAAAAGAGGATATAACCATTATAAATATCTATGCACCAAACACAAGAGCACGGACATATGCAAAACAAATACTAACAGAATTAAAGGATAAATAGAATGCAACGCATTCATTTTAGGAGACTTCAATACACCACTCACTCTAAGACAGATAAACCAGACAGAAAATAAGGAAGGACACAGAGGCACTTAACAACACACTAGATCAGATGGATCTAACAGACATCTACAGAACTCTGCACCCAAAAGCAGCAGGAAACATTCTTCTCAAGTGCACATGGAACATTTTCCAAAATACACCACACACTAGACCACAAAAAGAGGCTCAGTAAATTCAAAAAGTTGAAATTCTACAAACCAACTTCTCAGATCAAAAAGGTATAAATGTAGAAATAAAATATACAAAGAAAACAAAAAGCATCACAAACACATGGAAGCTTAACAACATACTCCTAAATAATCAATGGATCAATGACCAAATTAAAACAGAGATCAAGTAACATATGAAGACAAGTGACAACAACAGCACAATGTCCCAACTTCTGTGGGATCCAGTGAAGGCAGTTCTAAGAGGAGAGTATATAGCAATCCAGGCCTATTTAAACAAGGAAGAACAATCTTAAATAAATAGTCTAAATTCACAATTACTGAAATTGGAAAAAGAAGAACAAATGAGGCCCAAAGTCAGCAGAAGGAGGGACATAATAAAGATCAGCGAATAAATAAATAAAATTGAGAAGAATAAAACAATACAAAAACTAACAAAATGAAGAGCTGGCTCAATGAGAAAATAAATAAAATAGATAAATGCCTAGGTGGACTTATTATGAGACAAAGAGAATCTACACACATAAATAGAATCAGAAGTGAGAAAGGAAAAATCACTACAGACACCAGAGAAATACAAAGAATTATTAGAGAAAACTATGAAAATCTATATGCTAACAAACTGGATAACCTAGAAGAAATGGACGACTTTCTAGAAAAATACAACCTTCCAAGACAGACGAAGGAAGAAACACTAAATCTAAAAAGACCAAATACCAGAAATGAATTTGAATCGATAATCAAAAAATTACCCAAGAACAAAAACCCCAGGGCCAGATGGATTCCCTGCTGAATTTTACCAGACATTGAGAAAAGACATAATACCCTTTCTCATTAAAGTTTTACAAAAAATAGAAGAGGAGGGCATCCTCCCATACTCATTCTATGAAGCCAGCACCACTATTGTACCAAAACCAGGCAAAGACACCGCAAAAAAAAGAAAATTACACACCAATATCCCTGATGAATATGCATGGAAAAATACTCAATAAAATATTAGCCAACCGAATTCAAAAATACATCAAGAGGATCATACACCATGATCACGTGGGTTCATCTAAGGGATGCAAGAATGACACAACATTCGAAAATCCATCAACATCATCCATCACATCAACAAAAAGGACAAAAACCACATGATCATCTCAACACATGCTAAAAAAGCATTCGACAAAATTCAACATCCATTCTTGATAAAAACTCTCAACAAAATGGGTATAGAGGGCAAATACCTCAACATAACAAAGGCCATATATGACAATCCCACAACCAACACTATACTTAACAGCGAGAAGCTGAAAGCTTTTCCCCTAAGATCGGGAACAAGACAAGGATGCCTTGCTTTTAGGTAGCACTGAATGTCCTAGCCACAGCAATCAGACAACACAAAGAAATACAAGGCATACAGATTGGTAAGGAAGAAGTCAAACTGTCACTGTTCATAGATGAGATAATATTGTACATAAAAAACCCCAAAGAATCCACTCCAAAACCACTAGAACTAATATCTGAATTCAGCAAAGTTGCAGGATACAAAATTAATACACAGAAATCTGTTGCAATCCTGTACACTAATGATGAACATGCAGAAAGAGAAAAAGGAAAACAACTCCAATCACAACTGCATCAAAAAGAATAAAATACCTAGGAATAAACCTAAGGAAATGAAAGACATATACCCTGACACTCTTAAGAGAAATTAAAGAGGACACTAATAAAAGGAAACTCATCCCGTGCTCATGGATAGGAATAACTAATATTGCCAAAATGGCCATCCTGCCTAAAGCAGTCTACATATTCAATGCAATCCCTATCAAAATACCAACAGCATTCTTCAATGAACTGAAGCAAATAGTTCAAAAATTCATATGGAACCACCAAAGACCCCGAACAGCCAAAGCAATCCTGAGAAAGGACAATAAAGCAGGGGCAATTATGCTCCCTGACTTCAAGCTCTACTAGAAAGCCACAGTAATCAAGGCAATTTGGTACTGGCACAAGAACAGACCCAGAGACCAATGGAACACAATAGAGAGCCCAGATATAATATACAATAAAGGTGCCATGGATATACAATGGGGAAATGACAGCCTCTTCAACAGCTGGTGTTGGCAAAACTGGACAGCTACATGCAAGAGAATGAAACTGGATTACTGTCTAACCCCTTATACAAAAGTAAACTCAAAATGGATTAAAGAACTGAATGTAAGTCATGAAACCATAAAACACTTAGAAAAAAACTTAGGCACAAATCTCTTGGACATAAACATGGGCAACTTTTTCATGAACATATCTCCCTGGGCAAGGAAAACAAAAGGAAAATTGAACCAGTGGGACTATATCAAACTAAAAAGCTTCTGGGCAGCAAAGGACACCATCAGTAGAACAAAAAGACATCCTACAGTATGGGGGAATATATTCATAAATGACATATCCGATAAGGGGTTGACATCCAAAAATATAAAGAGCTCATGCACCTCAACAAAGAAAAAGGAAATAATCTAATTTAAAAATTGGAAGAGGATCTAAACAGACACTTCTCCTAAGAAGAAATTCAGATGGCCAATAGGCATATGAAAAGATGCTCAACATCCCTAATCATCAGAGAAATGCAGATTAAAACCACAATGAGATATCACCTCACACCAGTTAGGATGGCCAACGTCCAATATGCAAACAACAACAAATGTTGGCAAGGATGTGGAGAAAAGGGAACCCTACTACACTGCTGGTGGGAATGTAAATTAGTACAACCATTGTGGAAAGCAGTATGGAGGTTCCTCAAAAAACTCAAAATAGAAATACCATTTGACCCAGGAATTCCACTCCTAGGAATTTACCCTAAGAATGCAGTAGTGCAGTTTGAAAAAGACAGATGCACCCCTATGTTTATCACAGCACTATTTACAATAGCCAAGAAATGGAAATAACCTAAGTGTCCATCAGTAGATGAATGGATAAAGAAGAGGTGGTGTATATACACAATGGAATATTATTCAGCCATGAGAAGAAAACAAATCCTACCATTTGCAACAACATGAATGGAGCTAGAGGGTATTATGCTCAGGTAAATAAGCAGGTGGGGAAAGACAACTGTTAAATGATTTCACTCATCTATGGAGTATAAGAACAAAGAAAAAACTGAAGGAACAAAAGAGCAGCAGACTCACAAAACCCAAGAATGGACTAACAGTTACCAAAGGGAAAGGGATTTGGGAGGATGGGTGGGAAGGGAGGGATAAGGGGGAAAAAGCGCCATCACAATTAGCACACATAATGTAGCAGGGGCACGGGGAAGGCAGTATAACACAGAGAAGACAAGTAGTGCTTCTATAGCATCTCACTATGCTGATGGACAACGACTGTAATGGGGTATGTGGTGCATACTTCATAATGGGGGGAGTCTAGTAACCATAATGTTGCCCATGTAATTGTACATTAATGATACTGAAAAAAAAAAAAGAAAAGAAAATGTGGATTCTTCTGTTTCTCTTGTAACACTCCTCCTTTCTCTGCATTCCATGAATGTTTCACCCCTCTAGATTTTACGGACCGTTTCCTTCCCGTCACTCATCTCTGAAAAAGAACAGGTACCTGCTGTAGAAACATGTGGAGGGACAGTACCAGTGATGAGGCCAGAGTGAGGCAACCATCTTCAGCCTCCACATATCTCCTCATCTTTCAGGAGACCAGTGTGGCCAAGGCTAAGCCAACTCGGCCATAAGCTCCTGCCAAGTCCCTCCTTGACATCATTTTTCCTGAGGTCACTGTCTTCTGCATGAAGATGAAATCAGAGGTGACAGAAATGGCACATTGGCATGGTCTCCCCTGCAGCCCTCTAGTTCCCTTGGTGGGTCCCCAATGCCCTTCCAATTTTGGAGAGTTATCCGTATAGGGACATCACCACCTAACTGGCATGTATCTTGTCACTCTAATCAAACACTTATTAGCTGTATCTCCCAGAACTGGGGGACTTATTTTGGGAAAAGTATATACTTTGCTCAAAGTATAACAAGGCTTTAGAATGTAAATAATATTGAATATATATAGAAGTATGAGTTTACCATTAATCCTATATTGCTTGGAGATCTGAGTGAATGAAAAGAACACAAATTCAGAAAACTCTTCAGTAAATATCTAGCGGATCCTAGTAATCTCTTTGTGGTTTCTTCTGATTTCTGCCACTGGGGTCAAAGGTTCTATTACAGTTACTATGATGAATCCCAGGGAGAGATTTATAGATCCATTGAACATCTAGATAAAATGGGTATGAGTATTATAGAACAATTAGACCCTGTATCTTTTAGCAATTACTTTAAGAAATACCATAATACTGTATGTATAAGACATCCCATTGGGGTATTATTAAATGCTATCACAGAACTCCAGAATGGAATGAATACGAGCTTTTCCATTTTGAATTATGCCCAGTCAAGCCAGCATAGAGACTGACAAGACAGTTCAGTGAGTTATGCAGTGGAACCAACCCCGGTGCCCTGAAGTTCTGAGTACTTGGGGATGCCGCCTGCACACACTCACTCTTTTTCCGGGGTGCAGCCTAGCCCTTCCTGAGATACTGGTCCTAGTGTGGGGAGATTCTGAAACTTCAAGCTAATACAACTTTCCTCTCTTCTCTTCTAATAGGTGTAGTCCTTCCTTAACTTCAACTCATTGAAAAAAGCTTTGTAGTTTAGGCAGTGGAAGGAAGGCTGGCACCAAAATATTTGATCAAACAAGACGGCAATGTAAAGGCCCAGTTGTGGCAGACAGTTTTTTTGAAAGCGATTTATAAAGATCTTACCATATCCTAAATTTGCACTCTTTTAAGACTTAATGCACATATATTCTGCTTTCAGAATAGTTTTGTGAAATACACACAAAAAAAGCATGGAAGCTTTTTAATAAACTGCATTTATAAATTATCTGTATTAGAATGTAATACATCTCCAGTAATAGTCACTTACTGCCCATGTTATACAACATTTCCCTTCTATTTTAGTTGCTAATAAAGAGCTGCACAGGAGAATTCAAGATGGCAGCGTGAGAGGTGAAACGGAGAGCTCCTCCGAGAACCACAAACAGTACAAAAATATAGTTAATAAAGACAACTAACCTTCAGACTACAACAAGAAAGAAGGCTGAACCAGACTGCAAACAGACCTCACGAACAGAGCAGACCTCAGTAAACAGGGTAACGTAGGAGAGCCTTAATCCTGCGGGACCCAAGCCCTTCCCCCACCCCAGCTCAATGGTGGGAGGAAGAGAAACAGAGCACAGGAGGGGGTGGAAGCCTGGGACTGCTAACACCTAGCCCTGGACATCTGCTTTCTGAGCAGAACCCTATAGTGTGTGGTGCTCTGGACATTGGGGAGCTCGGACAGGTGGGGTGCTTGAGAAATTGACATTCCGGCCTTAGTGGAGATGGGGATCCACACCCAGCCGCTCTGTGTCAGAGGAAAGGCAGGGAGTCTGAGAGGCTTTCTAGCAGGGAGAGGGCTGCTGAAGGGGCGGGGTTTGCATGGAGCTTACTGTGTGCAAGAAGGGAGAACTGGACAAGGTTGCGTGGGAACGCTCTGCCCAGCTTGTTGGGAACTTTGAGGAAGTTCAGGTGCTCCATCTTCCTGGCTACCTACTCAGCTCTGAGGCCCCCCACTGTGACACACAGCCTGCCAGGCCTTCCTACTAGCCAACAGGCAATGACTCACAAAACTGCAGTCACTGAGCAGGCGTCAGGCCAGCCAGAGGGAGGCCCCGCCTAGAACAGCTAGAGACACAAAGCACAGAAGTTTACCCATGTGTGCTTGGCCCACTGGCTCTGACACTGGAGACAGGCACCACAGACAAGAAGCAGGAAACAGATCTTTCCTCCCCCCAGGCACGAGCTCTGCTCGCCTACAACCCCCAACCTCACTCTAGAGGCTGAGCAGCTCCAGAGACTGGAGCTTCTGCACACTACGGGGCATCACACAGAAATATGAAACGTCAAAAGAACATGGTTCAGACAAAAATCTCACAAATCCCAGAAAGAGGGCCAAATGAAACCGAACTCACCAATCTTCATGAAAGAGAGTTCAAAATAAAAATTATAAACATGCTATGGAGGTACAGAAAAATATTCAAGACCTCAGGAACGAATTTAAGATGAAGATTCAATCATTAAGAAATACCATATCTGAAATGAAACATACAATGGAGGGATTTAAAAGCAGATAATATGTAGTAGAAGAGACGGAAAATGGAATAGAAATTAGAGAAGAGGAAAACAAAGAAGCTGAGGCACAGAAAGAAAAAAGGATTTCTAAGAAGGAAAGAATATTGAGAGAACTGTGTGACCAATCCAAACGGAACAATATTTGCATTATAGGGGTACCAAAAGAAGAAGAAAGAGAAAAAGTGATAAAAGTGTCATGGAGGAGGAAATTGCTGAAAACTTTCCCAATCTGGGGAAGGAGATAGTCTCTCAAGCCATGGAGATGCACAGATCTCCCAACACAAGGGACCCAAACAAGAAAACGTCAAGACACATAATAATTAAAATGGCAAAGATCAAAGATAAAGACAGACTTTTAAAAGCAGTTAGAGAGAGAAAAAAGATCACATACAAAGGAAAACCCATCAGGCTATCATTAGACTTCTCAACTGAAACCTCACAGGCCTGAAGGGAGTGGAATGATTTATTTAATGCAAAGAAGGACAAGGGCCTTGAACCAAGAATACTCTACCCAGCAAGGTGATCATTTAAATTTGAAGGAGGGATTAAACAATTTTCAGATAAGCAAAAGCTGAGAGAATTTAACTCCTACAAACCACCTCTACAGGGCATTTTGGAGGGACTCCTACAGATGGAAGTGTTCCTAAGGCTAAACAGATGTCATCCAAGGGAAGACAAAGAGTACAGAATATGATTCATAACATCCAAAGAATGGAGGAGAAAGAAAAAGGAGGAAAAAAAACCCTTTAGGTTGTGTTTGTAATAGTATATGAAGTAAGCTAAATCAGACTGTTAGACAGTAAGGGAATTTCCCTTGAACCTTTGGTAACCACAAATCTAAAGCGTGCAATGGCAATAAGTATTTACCTATCGATAATCACTCTAAATGGAAATGGTCTGAATGCACCAACCAAAAGACATAGAGTTACTGAATGGATTAAAAAACAAAACCCATTTATATGCTGCCTACAAGAGAATCATTTCAAACACAAAGACATACACAGATTGAAAGTAAAGGGATGGAAAAAGATTTTTCATGCAAATAATAGTGAGAAAAAAGCAGGAGTTACAGTACTTGTATCAGACAAAATAGACTTCAAAACAAAGACAGTCACAAGAGACAAGGAAGGACATTACATAATGAAAAAAGGGTCAGTCCAACAAGAGGATATAACTATTATAAATATCTATGCACCCAACACAGGATCACCTACATATGTGAAACAAATATTAACAGAATTAAAGGGGGAAATAGAATGCAATGCATTCATTTTTGGAGACTTCAACACACCACTCACTCCAAAGGACAGATCAACCAGACAGAATATAAATAAAGAGACAGAGGCTCTGAACAACATATTGTAACAGATGGACCTAATGGACATCAACAGAATACTTCATCCAAAAGCAACGGGATACATGTTCTCCTCAAGTGCACATGGAACATTTTCAGGAACAGATCATATATTAGGCCCAAAAAGAACCGCAGTAAATTAAAAAAGATTGAACTTGTACCAACCACCCTCTCAGATCACAAAGGTATGAAACTAGAAATAAATTAAACAAAGAAAACAAAAAACACACAAACACATAGAGGCTTAATAACATGCTCCTAAATAATCAATGGATCAATGACCAAAAGAAAGCAGAGATCAAGCAATATATGGAGACAAATGACAACAATAACTGAACACCACAAAATCTGTGGGATGAAGCGAAGGCTGTGCAAAGAGGGAAATATATTGCAATACCAGCCTAACTCACGAAAGAAGAATAATCCCAAATGAACAGTCTAAACTCACAATTAATGAAACTAGAAAAGGAAGAACAAATGAGGCCCAAAGTCAGTAGAAGGAAGGACATAATAAAGATTAAAGCAGAAATAAATAAAATTGAGAAGAATAATACAATAGAAAGAATCAATGAAAGCAGGAGTGGTTCTTTGAGAAAATAAACAAAATAGATAAACCCCAAGCCAGACATATCAAGAAAAAAGAGAGTCTACACACACAAACAGATTCAGAAATGAGAAAGGAAAAATCACTATGGATACCACAGAAATATATATGAGAGAACACTATGAAAAATTATATTTTAACAAACTTGATATCCTAGAAGAAATGGACAACTTTCTAGAAAAGTACAACCTTCCAACACTGACCCAGGAAGAAACAGAAAATATAAATACACCAATTACCAGCAAAGAAATTGAATTGGTAATAAAAAAAACTACATAAGAACAAAACTCCTGGGCCAGATGGTTTCACTGCAGAATTGTATCAAACATTTAGTGAAGACCTAATATCCATTCTCACTGAAGTTTTCAAAAAGTAATACAGGAGGGAACACTCCCAAAATCATTCTACGAGGCCAATATCACTCTAATACCAAAACCAGGCAAAGACACCATAAAAAAAGAAAATTACAGACCAATATCCCTGATGAACATATATGCAAAAATACTCGATAAAATATTAGCAAACCGAATTCAAAATTACATCACAAAGATCATCCATCATGATCAAGTGGGATTCAATTCAGGGATGCAAGAATGGTGCAACATTCGAAAATCCATCAACATCATCCACTATATCAAAAAAAAAGGGAAAAAACCACATAATCATCTCCATAGATGCTGAAAAAGCATTCCACAAAATTCAACATTCATTCATGATAAAAACTCTCAACAAAATGGGTATAGGGGCAGTACCTCAACATAATAAAGGCCTTATATAACAAACCCACAGCCAACATTATACTTAACAGCGAGAAGTTGAAAGCTTTTCCTTTAGGATCAGGAACAAGACAAGGATGCCCACTCTCCCCACTTTTACTCAACATAGTTCTGGAGGTCCTAGCCACAGCAATCAGACAACACAAAGAAATAAATGTCACCCTGATTGGCAAGGAAGAACTTAAACAGTCCTTGTTTGCAGATAACATTATATTGTACATAAAAAACCCTAAAGAATCCACTCCAAAACTACTACACCTAATATCTGAATTCAGCAAAGTTGTGGGATACAAAATTACTACACAGAAATCTGTTGCATTCCTATACACTAATGATGAACTAGCAGAAAGAGAAATCAGGAAAACAATTCCATTCACAATCGCATCAAAAAGAATAAAATACCTAGGAATAAACCTAACCAAGGAACTGAAAGACATATACCCTGAAAACTACAAGACACTCCTAAGAGAAATTAAAGAGGACACTAACAAATGGAAATTCATCCCATGTTCTTGGCTAGGAAGATTTACTATTGCCAAAATAGCCATCCTGCCTAAAGCAGTCTACAGATTCAATGCAGTCCCTATCAAAATACCAGCAGCATTCTTCAATGAACTAGAACAAATAGTTCTAAAATTCATATGGAACCAAGAAAGAACCCGAGTAGCCAAAGCAATCCTGAAAAGGAAGAATAAAGAAGGGGGGATTACGCTCCCTGACTTCAAGCTGTACTACAAAGCTACAGTAACCAAGACAATTTGGTACTGGCACAAGAGCAGACCCATAGAACTGTGGAACAGAATAGAGAGCCCAGATATAAACCCAAACATATATGGTCAATTATTATATGATAACAGAGCCATAGATATAAAATGGGGAAATGACATACTCTTCAACAGCTGGTGTTGGCAAAACTGGGCAGCTACATCTAAGAGAATGAAACTAGATTAATGTCTAACCCCATACACAAAAGTAAAGTCAAAATGGATTAAAGCCCTGAATGTAAGTCATGAAACCATAAAACTCTTAGAGAAAAACATAAGCAAAAATCTCTTGGACATAAACATGACCAAATTCTTCATTAACATGTCTCCCTGGACAAGGGAAAGAAAAGGAAAAGTGAATGAATGGGACTGTATCAAACTAAAAAGCTTCTGTACAGCAAAGGACACCATCACTAGAACAAAAAGACATCCTACAGCATGGGAGAATATATTCATAAATGACATATCCGATAAGGGGTTGACATCCAAATTATATAAAGAGCTCATGCACCTCAACAAAGAAAAAGCAAATAAGCCAATTCAAAAATGGGCAGAGGAGCTGAACAGACACTTCTCCAAAGAAGAAATTCAGATGACTAACAAGCACATGAAAAGATGCTCCACATCACTAGTCATCAGAGAAATGCAAATTAAAACCACAATGAGATATCACCTCACACCAGTTAGGATGGCCACAATCCAAAACACAAACAACAACAAATGTTGGCGAGGATGTGGAGAAAAGGGAACCCTCCTATGCTGCTGGTGGGAATGCAAATCAGTACAACCATTGTGGAAAGCAGTATGGAGGTTCCTCAAAAACCTCAAAATAGAAATATCATCTGACCCAGGAATTCCACTCCTAGGAATTTACCCTAAGATTGCAGCAACCCAGTTTCAAAAAGACATATGCAGCCCTATGTTTACCGCAGCACTATTTACAATAGCCAAGAAAAGGAAGCAACCTACTTGTCTATAAGTAGATGAATGGATAAAGAAGATGTGGTACATATACACAATGGAATATTATTCAGCCATAAGAAAACAAATCCTTCTATTTGCAACAACATGGATGGAGCTAGAGGGTATTATGTTCAGTGAAATAAGCCAGTTGGAGAAAGAGAAGTACCAAATGATTTCACTCATACGTGGAGTATAAGAACAAAGAAAAAACTGAAGCAGACTCACAGAACCCAAGAGTGGACTAACAGTTAATGGAAAGGGACTGGGGACCATGGGTGAGAAGGGTGGGATAAGGGAGAAAAAGGGCATTACAATTAGCACACATAATGTAGCTGGGGTAGGGGTGGGGTGGGGGGATACCACAAAGGCAGTATAACACAGAGAAGACAAGTAGTGATTCTATAACATCCTTCTATGCTGATGGACAGTGACAGCAATGGGGTATGTGGTGGGGACTTGATAATAGGGGGAGTCCAGTATCCATAATGTTGCTCATGTAATTGTATATTAATAATTGTAAAAAAAAAAAGAGCTGCACAAATTAAAAAAAGAAAAGTCTACTACAGCACACATTGCTCACTTTTGCATAGAATTCACAGTATTTAGCAGGTATGCTTCAAAAGTTTTGGCTTGGAGTTTTTCAGGTCCTTTTTTTTTATTTCACTGAAATGGAGTTTGCTGCTTCTGTTTAATGTGCATTTGGGGGTGTGAGAGTAAAATAAAAGTGGCTTTTTTTTCCTGTTACTTTAACTAGAAACAAAGAAGAGTTCTTGAAGCATCTTGGAGAAAATATTTTTTTAATTTGGCATCCATCTTATACATATTATTAAATCAAGTTTGGTAACATTATCTTACTGAATAATTTCACATCAAATGCAAGCAATGCGTATTCAACATTCAGTAACGTTTGATTATTTTTAGCACATTACTACCTTACACATTTCCATTATATTCATTTAAAATGAGAAAAACTTTACGTCTGCAGACGTAAGGTAGCGGGGGCACGGGGAGGGCTGTACAACTCAGAGAAGACAAGTAGTGATTCTCATCTCACTACGCTGATGGACAGTGACTGTAATGGGGTTGGTGGGGGGACCTGATGAAGGGGGGAGTTTAATCACAATATTGCACATGTAACTGTAGATTAATGATACCAAAATAAATTGTAAAAAAAAATAATAATAAATAAATAAATAAAAATAAAATGAGAAAAACTTCTAAAAGTAGAGCAAAACTACTAATACTTGATCTTCACATAAAATTTACTTCTGATTCAAACCTAAATGTTGACATCTTTAAATACCCTAAAGCAAATACGTCAATTTGCTACTGCAAAGTAGTAGTGATATCAAGGTAATACGAAATGAGTTCAAAAACATGATGAAAATAGGTTTGTTATTTAAACATATAACAGATTCTTGGGTAACAGTATTTTAGGTTATACGATTTAACATCAAAATTTATACATCATACTAAGTGAAAGAAGCCAAACACAAAGGCCACACATTCTATGATTCCATTTACATGAAACGTCCAGACCAGGCAAATCTAGAGAGACAGAAAGCAGATGAGTGGTTGTCAGGAGCTGGAGATAGGAGTGACTGCTGAGGGCACAGGGAGACAGGAGGGAATGGGACTGACTGCTAATGTTACCCGGGGTTTTGGGAAGCCATGGCAATATTCTGGAATTAGAGGAGGCAGTCAAAACCTTGTGACTACACTAAAAACTATTCAATTATGAATTTTTAAATGATGAATTTTGTGGAATATGAATAAGTCAATTTTAAAACTGTATTCCAACAAATAATATATTACTAAATACAGAAGATTAAAGTATTTTCTAGAAGTATCTTAAGAAACTTTACCAATCTGGATGCCTTGTATGTCTTTGCTTTGTCTGATTGCCGTGGCTAGGACCTGCAGTACTGTGTTGAATAACAGTGGAGAGAGTGGGCATCCCTGTCTTGTTCCCGATCTTAGATGAAAAGCTTTCAGCTTCTCGTTGTTAAGTATGATGTTGGCTGTGGGTTTGTCATATATGGCCTTTATTATTATCTTAAGAAACTTTATAAAAATCAGCCCTTCCTCCCACATCATGGAATCTTCAGGCAAGGAAAGCAGAGGAACTGCTGTTAGGTAGAACAAGGCATTTTCGAAAGATGGGGTTGCAGAAAATCAAGGTTAAATGCCTTAGACCCTTAAGGAAATTAAGCCTCCACATTCAAGGAGTTACACTGCAGTCCTTGGGTCATAAACGACCAACATGCTTATTTTGGAGGCATTGACCATGGCCACTGAATATATTTAATGATGAGCAGGACTTTATCCAGAACAAAACAGAACTGTACAAGAATCCAAGTTCATTGGGGTCCATTGCAGTTACCCTAATTTAGGCAATGTGTTAATGTAAAATTGTCATAGCTCACTAGAGGTGAGCCCTGAACCAACCTACAGACATAAAAATCAAAATAATTGATTTTTGTTTTAATTCTGTGAGCTACGGGATGGTTTATAATCCAACAACAACCAACAGAACTTGAAAATAAACATTATCTGGGATGAATAGGTATAACTGAATAAATTCTCTTTAATAACAGATGAAGTAAAATGAATGTCAAAATCAGTGTACACCAAACATTTTTTTGACAGATATGTTAACAAGGGACACTACAAACAGCTGCAAAGGTTATGAAGACATAAATATGACTTTTATCAAGTTAGCTGAGAAACATTAATATCTCTGACATTTTAAATGTATGATATTATAAAACACCAATAGTGATACTGCTGTAATCTCAACTTCATTTGCACACTTAATACTGTTAAGATAACTTTATTCTTCTACAGGAAATAACAAATGTTATATAAGCAGTTCTAAAGGGGAAAGCTAAAATCAACTAAGAAATTACAGCGAAGCTAGTTTGAAACTCAATACAGCGCAACAGTTCCTAACAATTAGAATGTCTCAAAGGTGGGGCACTGTGCCTTGGGCATAAAAGGGATGTCCGATTCCAGACCCGTTCACACTGTAATCTCTCAAGGCGGCCACATAGGAGACAGGCCAGCGCTGGTGGGAGTGGAGGGGACTGCGACGCTGCTCTGACCTGGGTCATCATTAGCCTCGGCCCACTCTCAGCCTGTGATTCCCACACCACGGGTCTAATTGTTACAAGTCACCCAAGACGAGGAGGCAGGTAGTCAGTAATTACAGACCAGTTACCTAAGCCTCAGTTAGAACTGAACTGAAGTCTAGCTACAAGCTTTCAAATGATTTTAATGCTTTCCACAGCTTTTAACAAAAATGACTCTGAGCGCTTGGGACCCACCAACCAGTCCCAAGTACGTTTCCTACTGTGCTTCCCAGGGTTTCCTCCACTGAGGTCACGCCAGCCTGCCTGCCATCCCTCTGATACGGCAGGCAGGCTCCTGCCTTGGTTTCGCACTTGTTTTCTTCGCCCGCTTTCCCCCAGATACCTGCATGGCTTGCTTCTTCGTTTCCTTCAAGCTTTACCGTAACAGCCACGGTCACAGTGAGGGCTTCCTGGGCACGCAGGTTACGGTTTCAATGCCCTCCCCTCCAGACATTTCATATCCCTTTCTTCCTTTTGTGTTTTTCCTTAGTATTTACCATCATGCAACATCTAATGTTATCTAATATAAACTTCTTGTTCATTTATTTTGTCTGTTGCTAATTTTTTCCACCGGAATGGAAACTTCATGAAGGCAGAGATTTTGGTCAGTTTTTCCCATGGCTGTATTCCTTGAACCTAGAATAATGCCTAGCATACAAATATTTGTTTAAAGACTAAATGAACTAGATTAGGGGTGGCAAATTATCTGTTTTGGTAAAAAAAAGAATTTTATTAAAACATAGTCATGCTCATTCCTTTATGTACTGTCTACAACTGCTTTGGTACTGCAAGAGCAGAACTGAGCAGCTGGAACAGAGCCAATGCTAACAAGATCCAAAATACAGGACAGTCTGCCCACTCCCAGTGCACACGTCATGGTGCAGTATAAAGCTCTGACTCTAAATTTCTAGGTAACTATACTAGACTAAAATGGGCATGTATTCTCTGCAGCTCCTCTTATCACGGGGTGAGACCTCTTCCACTCCTTGAACCAGCCTGGCTTTGATTTCTTTCACCCGACAGCAAAGGATGGAAGTGCCGTGAGAGTTCTGGCCTTGCAGCTTCTGCTCGCTCTCCAATGCTGCCTCCTGTCAAAAGCCTGAGGGCGCCACCCTGAGAATGAGAGGCCCCAGCCCCACTGAGCTCCTGGCAAATGAGTGAGCCCACCTGATACCAGCAGAGCCCAGCCCAGGCTGCCAACCCACCGAGTAGGGAGAAAATAAGTGTTATTTTAAGTTACTTAGCCTTGGGGTGATTTATTACCCATCAAAGGCTAATGTAGACAGTAAGGTGTATTCCCTATGATTTTTAGATCAAACCATTAGGGCAAAATTTCCACTTTTCTTCATATATCTTCATACTACTATGAAGGCAGCAGCCTCTTCCTTTACCTATTAATTTATATGTAATTTAGTTTTATGTCTTGAGTTGAATCATAGCTTAATAACAATTTTCCAAATATGTTGACTTCTAAGATGTAAGAGTAGTTTTGAGAGAGTTTATTTGAGTCAAGTGCTGTACAACAGGGGTTGGTAAACCATGGCAAGGGCTGGCCGCCTAATGTGTAAATACAATTTTCCTGAAACGAGGTCATGCTTACTCTTTACGGATTCTCTACGGTGGCTTTCCTGTTATATCAGCAGTATTGAGTAGCAGCTACAAAGACCACAGGTCCTACAAGCCTAAAATATTTACTATTTGGCCCTTTACAGGACAAGCTTGCCAACCCCTGCTGTATAACATTATTTTGAAAGTTATTCATAAAAGAACTTAAGATAGCTATCAAGTACACTTTCAAAGTCCAAACAACTCTTCCAGAGATTTTCTGGACTCTTGAGTAAACATTAATATAAGCAGTTTTATAATATACCTAGGAAGAAATGGATATTTTGATTTTTGACACATCATAAACCAATAGAGACAAACATAATTTCTTTAAATGTTCCTTTCAAGGTGCTACAGTTTTTTGGCTGCTGCAGTGTGTCATGTAAATCCATTATTCTGACAGTTCTGCTGGTAAAACTGAAGCTGGAATTAATATCCATTATCAAAAGGTCCTCGCACAGGGACAAGCCAGCAGCCAGTTCTAAAATGTTAATGACTCTAATGTCTTCAAATATAAACAAAAGGTCTTACTTTTTTATAATTCTTTCCCTGAACAATTCATTTAAAAAGGAAAATGTCTAAGCAAAAACCCTGAGTTACAATGTAGCTGCATGCTGGTGATATGTCAATAACTCTGCTTATCAGAGTTTGTGTATTTTGTGGCATGCCCATCAGGCACCAGACACCGTCCTGAGATCTTTACATATATTACCTACCATACTTCATTGAGTCTAAGCTGCCACTTGACCAAAAGGAATAGCATTGTTTTATGTACCATTAATAAAGAAAAAATGCTGCCTGTTATGTTATGTCACATGCTTTATCACTTAGAACTTCATCTTACACTCAGTGCAAGCACTCTCTGAGGCTTACTTTGATATGGATGTACTGCCTTTATACATGCATAAAAAGGAAAATGCAAGTAAAAGTAATTGGTTTGGTTTTTTAAAAGGTTCTTTCCATTGGAAGCTGACTTTTCTCACTTCAACTGAGAATAATCATGTCCACATTGTCCCATGTGCTTTGTTCCATGAGCACCAACATGGGAGAGCGCTGCTGAGGCACTCACACCATTCAGCATGGTTCAACATGCAGATGCCAATGGAAATAACTACATCAGGACTAACAGCTGGATAGCAGTACTGATGTACTTATTATCAGAAATATTAAAATATACGAGGAAAGAATGTGTGCCTTAGAATTAATCCTACTGTTAGTGTGTGGTCTGAGAATGAAACTCAGTTTGACAATGGCCTAACACATGCTATAATGAAGTCACTTAAACGCAGAAACAATTGTTTCTTCTTCATCTACATTACAGTTCACTTATATTGGGGTGATTTTTAAAGCCCTGATGTTGAAAATAACTGTTTAGAATAGGGAATTACATGCTGTATGAAATGCAATGAATATGTAAACCAATGATTGATGCAGAATCGACCCAAAAGGATTAACAAGAAGACTTCATTTAAACCAACCACATATATGCAAGGCCATACAGTGGCAGCTCTTCACACAGCCTTCACATGGCCATGCTCCACTAAATCTTAATGTACTCTGGGTTTACAAACATCTTATATTTTTGTAAAAATAAGCGGACAGCTGGCAGGCTGTAGTTTACTGAATCTTAGCTCAACAGTCTGTATCACTTACTTTCTCTCCTCCAGCTAGCATCTTCCTCAGAACACTAAATTACTCCCCTTATTCCCTGAGTTCAATATTATCCTAATACTACTTTTGCCATAATTATTTTTGTGATATACACTTCACTACATAAAACCTGGAATGGGGCCAGTGTAATGAGAACCGAAGCTTATATGGTTGAGGATGGGGACAGACTATAGGAAAACAAATCATGAATGTACAATTGTCCGTATGTGAGTGAAGGGCCGACACTGGAGCTTCCTTAGCTTCACGGAAAATCCATGCTTCTCCTGATGCTCTGACTCCAGCAGTCCACAGAACACAAATTTCAGTAGCCACCGAGGTCACCTTATAGACAATTCTTCCATGCCTGACCTCTTAATTCCCGAAGAACCTGTTCTATAGAATTTTGCCTTTCACCCCACCTAAGCTACGTAATTCCATGTATTCGTGTAACTAACATCTGTGATATCAATTTCAAGCATCTGACTTCTCATCCCTCTCTCAGCTAGCAACAGAACTACTAAGAATCTTATAGGCATTATTTCACAGTATCCTGATTCTCAGCCCAAGTTAGAATGCTTTCAAGAGATTCATAGGTAGGCTTATAGGAAACTGACTGATGTCACCAGTGGTGCAGTGATGACACACATTGTTTCTGATCTCACCTTCCCTCGCAACAACAACTAACAACTATTCAAGAATAAGAGAATCCTAAAACATAGGGGTGAGACTGAAGCAGTCCCCTGTACCACAAAGACAAACCTACGCTGCATTAGAAAGAGAAGAGAAGCTGCTACACGCCAACTGCACCGCTCCTCCCCCAGGCCAGGACAACACCACGCAGAGAGGCTACTCCTGAGTCTCCGGTTCCTCTAGCAGGCAGAAAGAACCCACGGGAGACAGCCAGAGCCTCCTTCAGCACTGTGGGTCACTTTGCAGAAGCCACTACTTTGATCTTGCAGCATGGGGATTGCAGGGCAATCTGTTGGGCTCAAACACTGTGACAGTGAAGTGGGGAGGGGCTCATGACAACCAGCACACGGGTCTTGGCTAACCGACACATGCAGTGCCCACATAGTGATCTCGACAGTTGCTTCGCCATCTGCAGAACCAAGCTGGGGGTGCATTCTGATCAGGAAATTTGTCAGGGTACATATCTGCCTGATTTGTATGAAAAGAGGAATTTTGCTGGCTCTAGAGTCCAGATTGCCCACGCCCAGGCAAGGAGCTGAATCCTAGCCCTACCGCTATGGAGAGCATGTTCCAGCCCCATCTGATCAGAAGGGCTGGTAATAACTGGAAGCAGTGCTGCCCAGCAGTGCTGGAGCCAAGAAGCAGGCAGGCAGGCAGAGCTGATCACCCCCAGAGCAAAGCCAGTACTGGATATGCAGTGCTTCCAAGGGTATCAATCCACAGCCAAGGCTGAGGGTGGACACCAGCCCCTCCAAGAAGACGGCCTGCCTAGAACACGAGAGCAGCCTGGAGTGCGTCCCCCCCTCTCAGCCAGACAGCAACACAACCTCACCAACTGTGGACAGCATCGTTCAGCCACCTGGCCAGAAAGGCTGGCGACAAATCCTGGAAGCTCTGCAACCCGGTAGCACTTGAACCAAGACTTGGACAGGCAGAGTCCATAGTTTGCACAGTGAAGCCAGTGGCTCTGTTTGGTAAGGGAACTTGGGGTACAGGCTGGCTTGATTTAAGAAAACAAAAACCTTGATCGGCTTTGGAGATGCTTCTCCCACTGTGTGTGCCCAGACAGGAAACCTAAGTCATAGCTTCACCCTTGGCTGAACACAGCCTTCGGCCTGACTAAAGACCCTAACTGGAGCACACAGGAATCTGCATAGCTCATTCAAAATCCCTAGGTACAGTGGCACTGGAGTACAGGCCATGGCTTCCTCAATTTACAGAACAAAACTGGTACCTCATCTAACCAGGAAATTCATTGCAAAGTCTGGCCTGATTCAGGTCCCCAACATTGAGCTTTGCAAGTTCTGGGTCCCATTCTGCTGCCCTGGTGGGGCAGGAAAACTAATTCTAGTCCTATCTAGCACTGAATATAGTACCTGGTCCCAACCATCTAGTAAGCCTGACCAGAGAAACCAGGCAAATACCAAGCATAACCTATAGTCTCACTTGAGAAGGGAACCAAGACAGGAGTCCTTCTCAACTGTTCTCAGCTAGTGGCCCACTCCCCCATCCCCCATCCCTGTCCTCAGAGCTCAGTTGCCAAACCCAGAAACAGGCCATAATAGCAGGCCCAACCTGCCCAGGGACATTACTAATAGCCACACCCAGAAACTCAAACTCAGCTGAGAAGTGTCTCTGCCAAAGTACACCTTTAAAGTTTGGAGAGGAGCCCAATTATCCAAATTCACAGATACCAATGTAAAGAATCAATGATCACAAAAAATCAAGTAAATATGATACCACCAAAGGAAATTAATAAAGCTCCAAAAACTGATTCTAAGGAAATCGAGAACTATAAACTATAAGACAAAGAATTCCCTCTTAAGGAGGTTTAGTGAAGTACATAAACACAGAAAACTAAAAAAAAATAAGAAAATAATGCATAAACAAAACAAAAAGTACAACTAGGAAATAGTGACCATCAAAAAAAAATTGAAATATACAAATTGAAATATACAATAACTAAACTAAACAATGCAATAGTTTCAAAAGTAGACTTAATAATACAGAAGAAAGAATCAGAAGCCTGAAGGACAGGACATGGGAAATTACATGGTCAGAGGAACAAAAAAGACAAAAACAAAAAAAAGTGAAGAAAGGTTATGGGAATTATGGGGACACAGTTAAGATAAATAACACTCACATTATAGGAACTCAGAAAGAAAATAGAAAGAGAAAGGACAGAAAGAATATTTAAACAATCATGGCTGAACATTTCCTGAACTGAGGGTAAGAAATGAACATACAGATCCAAGAAGCCCAGAAGATCCCAGATATGTTGAACCTGAATAGAACTACACCAACATGCATTATAATTAAATTGTCAGAAGTCAAAGACAAAGAATTTTAAAAGCAGCAGAAGAAAATTAAAGTTACATACAAGGGATTCCTCCCACGCCCTGTAAGATGATCAGCTGATTTCACAACAGAAACTTTTCGGGTTAGTAGAGAACGGTATGGCATATTCAAAATATCAAAAGAAAATAACCGTCACTGAAGAATTCTATACCTGGAGAAGCTGTCCTTCTGAAACAATAGAGGTTTTAATGACTTTCTCAAACAAAAGCTTGGGAAATTCATTACCACGAGACTTAAATGTTAATGGAAGTTCTTCGAATGAAAGTAAAAGAGCATTAATATCATACACAAATAGAGGTAGTATAAATCTCACTGATAATGGTAACATAGTCTTATTTAGACTCAACAAAATGGCAATAGAGGTGCATAATTTACATATAACTTAGTTTAAAAAATGAATGTAGTAAAAACAACCATGAGTACAATAATCTGTTATTAGTCACAAAATTAAAAAAAATGTAAATTGCACAGCAATAACCTAAATTGTGAATGTGAAAAGTAAAAGTGTAAAGTTTAAGAATTTTATTGAAGTTAAGTTGTTATCAGCTTAAAATAAGATGTTATAAATTGAAATTTAATGTAAGCCTTATGGTAACCACAAGAGAAAATCCTGTGGTAATTACACAAAAGGAAATGATAAAGCAGTCAAAGCATACTAATACCAAACAACATCAAAACATACACACAAAAGACAGAAGAACAACAAACAAGGAACAACGGGTCTACAAAACTATCAGAAAACAACAAAATGGAAATACTCTTTGCTTATCAATAATTATTCTAAACATAAATAGATTAAATTCTCCAATGAAAAGATATGGAGCGGCTGAATGGATTAAAGAGTAAGATCCAACCATATGTTGCCCAGTAGAGACTCACTTTAACCTTAAAGACACACATAAACTGAAAGTAATGGATGGGAAAGACATTTCAAGCAAATGGTAACGAAAAAGAGAACAGGAGTAACTATATTTATACCAGACAAAACAGACTTTAAAACTGGTAAAAAGAGACAAAGGTCATTATATAATGACAAAGAGGTCAATATGTGAAAAAGCCATAAAATTGTAAATATTTAGGTGCTCAACATTGGGA
This sequence comes from Phataginus tricuspis, assembly GCA_029783875.1. NCBI lineage: Eukaryota > Metazoa > Chordata > Mammalia > Pholidota > Manidae > Phataginus > Phataginus tricuspis. The sequence continues at coordinate 28,980,712 of JAQQAC010011087.1, read as the reverse complement.
CACATAACTATATAAAGCAGAAACTAGCTGAGGTTAAAAGAGAAATAAATAACAATACAATAATACTTGGGAACTTTGATATTCCACTCTCAATAAGTAGATCATCCAGACAGAAAATCAGTAAGGGAAGAGTGCTTTTGAACAACATTATGCACCAAATGGACTTAACAGACATATACAGACAGTCCATCAATAGCAGAATATACAGAATATACATTCTTATCAAGTGCACATTGAGCATTTGCTAGGATAGACCATATCTTAAGTCTTAGCTAATTTAAGATTGATCTCATACCAAGTAATTTCTCTGAGCACAACGCATGAAACCAGAAATAAATAACAAGAGGAAAACTGGAAAACATACACAAAGAAACTAAGTAACACCCTCCTGAACAAACAATGGATCAAAGAAGAAATTAAAGGGGAAATTAAAAAGTTTTTTGAGACAAGTAACAATGGAAAGACAACATACCAGAATTTCTGGAATACAGCAAAATCAGTTCTAAGAGGGTTGTTTGTACCAATAAATGCCTACATTAAGAGACAAGAAAAATTCCAAATAAACAACCTAATTCCATGACTTAAGGAATTTGAAAAAAGAAGAACTGAGCTCAAAATTAGCAGAAGATATATGATAAAGGAGCCATGGATATACAATGGGGAAATGACAACCTCTTCAACAGCTGGTGTTGGCAAAATTGGACAGCTACATGTAAGAGAATGAAACTGGATTATTGTCTAACCCCATACACAAAAGTAAACTCAAAATGGATCAAAGACCTTAATGTAAGTCATGAAACCATAAAACTCTTAGAAAAAACATAGGCAAAAATCTCTTGGACATAAACATGAGAAACTTCTTCATGAACATATCTCCCCAGGCAAGGAAAACAAAAACAAAAATGAACAAGTGGGACTATATCAAACCAAAAAGCTTCTGTACAGCAAAGGACACCATCAGTAGAACAAAAAGACATCCTACAGTATGGGAAAATATATTCATAAATGACATATCACATAAAGGGTTGACATCCAAAATATGACATCCAAAATATCCAGAACTCACGCACCTCAACAAACAAAAAGCAAATAACCCAATTAAAAAATGGGCAGAGGATATGAATAGACAGTTCTCCAAAGAAGAAATTCAGATGGCCAACAGGCACATGAAAAGATGCTCCACATCGCTAATCATCAGAGAAATGCAAATTAAAACCACAATGAGATATCACCTCACACCAGTAAGGATGGCCAACATCCAAAACACAAACAACAACAAATGTTGGCGAGGATATGGAGAAAGGGGAACTCTCCTACACTGCTGGTGGGAATGCAAATTCCTTCAACTGTTATGGAAAGCAGTATGGAGGTTTCTCAAAAAACTCAAAATAGAAATACCATTTGACCCAGGAATTCCACTCCTAGGAATTTACCCTAAGAATGCAGCAGCCCAATTTGAGAAAGACAGATGCACCCCTATGTTTATCACAGCACCATTTACAATAGCCAAGAAATGGAAGCAACCTAAGTGTCCATCAGTAGATGAATGGATAAAGAAGATGTGGTACATATACACAATGGAATATTATTCGGCCATAAGAAGAAAACAAATCCGGACATTTGCAACAACATGGATGGAGCTAGAGGGTATTATGCTCAGTGAAATAAGCCAGGAGGAAAAAGACAAGTATCAAATAATTTCACTCATATGTGGAATATGAGAGCAAAGAAAAAACTGAAGGAACAAAACAGCAGCAAACTCACAGAACCCAAGAATGTACTAACAGTTACCAAAGGGAAAGGGACTGGGGACAATGGGTGGGAAGGGAGGGACAAGGGGGAAAAAAGGGCATTATGATTAGCAGACATAATGTAAGGGGGCACGGGGAGGGCTGTACAACTCTGAGAAGACAAGTAGTGATTCTATAGCATCACTCTATACTGAAATGGGGTAGGTGAGGCAGATTTGATGAAGTGGGGAGTTTAGTAACCATAATGTTGCACATGTAATTGTAGATTAATGATACCAAAATAAAAATAATAAGATAAATTAAAAAAATTAGCAGAAGAAAGGAAATAATAAGGATTAGAGTAGAAATAAATGAAATTGAGGACAGGAAAACAATAGAAACAATTGACCAAATTAAGATTTAGTTACTTTTAAAAGATAAACAAAAATGACAAACCATTAGGCTAAACTAACCAAGGAAAAAGGAGAAAGGACCAATTCAACAAACTTGTGAGACAGGAGACATTACAGTAAATATGCAACAATTATATATAACAAACTGGAAAACTATAAAAAATGAAAAATTCTTAGAAACATACAAGTTACCAAAATTGAATTAGGAACATAATAAATAGAAACAGACCAATTACAGGAAAGGAGACTGATACTCTGAGAAGTCTAGAACCAGATAGCTTCACAGATGAACTTTACCAAATATAAATGAACACCAATCCTTCTCAAACTCTTTCAAAAAAGAAAAAAGGAGGGGAACACTCCCAAACTCATTTTACAAGGGCAGCATCATCCTGACACCAAAATCGAAGAAGAAGAATGATACTGGAAAATAAAACTACAGGCCAACATCCCTGATGAATATAGATGAAAAAATTCTCAACAAAATACTAGGAAACTGAATTCAGCAGCATATTAAAATGTTTATTCACAATGATTAAGTGGGATTTATACCTGGGATGCAAGGATGGTATGATATACACAGACCAATTACTATATCACATTAGTAAAATGAAAGAAAAGAATAATATGATCATCTCAATGAATGCAGAAAAAGCATTTACCCATTCATGATTAAAAACAACTTAACAAAGTAGGCATAGAAGGAATGTATTTCAGTACATTAAAGGCCATATATTGCAAGCTTACAGCCAACATCAAACCTCAACGGTAAAAAGTTGAAAACATTTCCTCTGAGATCAGGAACAATGCAAGGGTGCCTGGTATCACCACTGCTATTCAACATAGCACTACAAGTCCTAACTAGAGCAATCAGGCAAGATAAAGAAACAAACAACATCAGAATTGGGAAGAAAGAACTAAAACTGTCTCTATTTGAAGATGACATGATTTTATATATAGAAAATCCAGAGACAAAAAATCAGTAGCACACCTATACATTAAAAACAAATGTTCTGAAAGGAAGGGAAGGGATGGAAAGGATGGAAGGAAAGGAAGGAACAGAGGAAGGGAGGGAGGAAGGAAGGGAGGGAGGGAGGGAAGAAGGAAGGAAGGAAGGAAGGAAGGAAGGAAGGAAGGAAGGAAGGAAGGAAGGAAGGAAGGAAGGAAGG
>JAQQAC010011087.1:28960364-28977390 GCA_029783875.1 Phataginus tricuspis | reverse complement strand
AGGAAGGAAGGAAGGAAGGAAGGAAGGAAGGAAGGAAGGAAGGAAGGGAGGAAGGGAGGAAGGAAAAAAGGAAGGAATTGACCCTATTTACAATAACATCAAGAACAATAAAATACTTAGGAATAAATTTAACTAAGGAGGTGAAAGATCTCTACTCTGAAAACAGAAGACACACATGAAAGAAATTAAAGACAAATGGGAAGGTATTCTGTGTTCTTGGATTGGAGGAATATCGTTAAAATGTCAATACTACCAAAAGCCATCTATACATTCAATGCAATCCTTAGTAAGATTCCAATGGCATTTTCTACAGAAGTAGAAAACATACCTAAAATGTGGAGCCACGTAAGAGCCTGATTAGCCAAAGAACTCCTGAGAAAGAACAAAGCAAGAGGCATCACACTTCATGATTTCATTATATACTATAAAGCTGATTTCATTATATACCATCAAAACAGTATGATACATGCATGAAAAACAGACAAATAGACCAACGGAACAGAACTGAGAGCTCAGAAAGAAACCCAAGCATATCCAGTCAACTAATCTTCAAGAAGGGGGCCAAGAATACTCAATGAAGAAAATACAGTCTCTTCAATAAATGGTGCTGGGATAACTGTATATTCACATGAAAAAGAATTAAACTAGACCCATATCTTAAACACTCACAAAAGTTAACTCAAAATAGATTGAAGACTTAAATATAAGATCTGAATCCATGAAACTCCTCAGAGAAAACACAGGAGTAAACTCCTTGACATGGTTCTTAGAAATAATTTTTTGGATAAGATACCTAAAGCACAAACAACAAATAAATAATAAACAAGTGATACCACATGAAACTAAAAAGCTCCTGCTCAAAAGATACCATCAACAAAGGGGAAAAAAACATATTGGGATGGAAAAAAATACTTTGAAACCCTGTATCTGATAAGGGGTTAGTAAAAACTAATAATAACCCACTTAAAAAATGAGTAGAGGACAAGAATAAACATTTCTCCAAAGAAGATATATAAAAGACCGACATTTACATAAAAAGATGCTTAGCATCACTAGTCTTTAGGGAAATGGAAATTAAAAGCACAATGAGATATCCCTTCATACCTGGTACAATGGCCATCATCAAAAAGACAAGAGATAAATGCTGGCAAGGATGTGGAGAAAAGGGAACCCTGCTGTACTGTTGGTGGAATTGTAAATTGGTACAGCCATTATAGAAAACAGTATGGAGGATCCTCAGAAACTTTTTAAAAAGAACTATAATACACATCCCGTGTTCATGGACAGGAAGATTTAATATTGTCAAAATGGACATCCTGCCTAAAGCAATCTACAGATTCAATGGAATCCCTATCAAAATATCAACACCATTCTTCAACAAACTAGAGCAAATAGTTCTAAAATTCTTATGGAACTACAAAAGGGCCTGAATAGCCAAAGCAATCCTGAGAATGAAGAATAAAACGGGGTGGAGGGGGTGGATTTAGCTCCCCAACTTCAAGCTCTACTACAAAGCCACAGTAATCAAGACAATTTGGTACTGGCACAAGAACAGACCCAGAGACAAACGGAACAGACTAGAGAGCCCAGATATAAACTCAAACATATATGGTCAATTAATATACGATAAAGGAGCCATGGATTACAATGGGGAAATGACAGCATCTTCCGCAACTAGTGTTGGCAAAACTGGACAGCTACATGCAAGAGAATGAAACTGGATTATTGCCTAACCCCATACACAAAAGTAAACTCAAAATGGATCAAAGACCTGAATATAAGTCATGAAACCATAAAACTCTTAGAAGACAACATAGGCAAAACTCTCTTGAATATAAAACATGAGCAACTTTTTCCTGAACGCATCTCCTTGGGCGAGGGAAACAAAATAAAAAATGAACAAAAGGGACATCAAACTAAAAAGCTTCTGTACAGCAAAGGATACCGTCAGCAGAATAAAAAGGCATCCTACAGTATGGGGGAATATATTTGTAAATGACATATCCGACAAGGGGTTAACATCAAAAATATATAAAGAACTCACATGCCTCAACACCCAAAGAGCAAATAACTATTAAAAAATGGGTGGAGGATATGAACAGACACTTCTCAAAAGAAGAAATTCAGATGGCTAACAGGCACATGAAAAGATGCTCCACATCACTAATCATCAGGGAAATGCAAATTAAAACCACAATGAGATATCACCTCTCACCAGTTAGGATGGCCAACATAGAAAAGACTAGGAACAACAAATGCTGGTGATGGTGCAGAGAAAGGGGGTCCCTCCTACACTGCTGGTGGGAATGTAAGCTAGTTCAACCACTGTGGAAAGCAATATGGAGGTTCCTCAAAAAACTAAAAATAGAGATACCATTTGACCCAGGAACTCCACTCCCAGAAATTTACCCAAAGAAAACAAGATCCTTGATTCAGAAAGATACATGCACCCCTATGTTTATTGCAGCACTATTTACAATAACCAAGATATGGAAGTAACCTAAGTGTCCACAGTAGATGAAGGGATAAAGAAGATATGGTACATATACAAAATGGAATACTATTCAGCCATAAGAAAGAAACAAATCCTACCATTTGCAACAACATGGATGGCGCTAGAGGGTATTATGCTCAGTGAAATAAGTCAGGTAGAGAAAGACAAATACTAAATGATTTCCCTCATTTGTGGAGTATAAAAACGAAGCAAAACCGAAGGAATAAAATAGCAGCAGGCTCACAGACTCCAAGAAGGGACTAGTGGTTATGAAAGGGGAGGGGTAGGGGAAGTGAAGGGAAGGGTGGGTGGGGAGGCAGGGAGAAGGGGATTGATGGGTATCATGATTGGTGCACATGGTGTGTGTGGGGTCACTGGGAAGGCAATGTAGCTCAGAGAAGGCAAATAGGAACTCTGTGGCATCTTACTACACTGATGGGCAGTGACTGCAATGGGGTACAGGGGAGACTCGACAATAAGGGTGAATGTAATGACCACATTGTTTTTCTTGTGAAACCTTCCTAGGAGTGTATATCAATGGTACCTTAATAAAAATTTAAAATAAAAACTATCATATGATTTAGCAATTCCAACTTCTCAGAACACATCCAAAGGAAATGAAAACACTAACTCAAAAAGATATCTATAGCCTCATATTCATAGTAGCATTTGCAATAGCCAAGATATAGAAACAACCTAAGGTTCCATTAGCAGATAAAGAAGTTGTCACACACACACACACACACACACACACACACACACACACACACACACAAATATTACTCAGCCATAGGAAATGAGGAGCACCCCACCATTTGTACCAACACGGATGGCCCCTAAAGACATTATGCTATGCAAAATAAGTCAGGCAGAGAGAATGACAAATACCATATGATCTCACCTTCAAGTGAAATCTACCAATGACTAAAATAAAAAATAAAATCACCAAACTCATAGAAAAAGAAATGAGACTTGTGGTTACCAGAAATGGAGGTTGGAGGGAGGGAGAATTGGCAGATTATAAAAAGGTACAAGCTTCCAGTTCTAAGACAAGTAAGTACTAAGGTTGTTATGTTCAACATGATGACTATAGCTAACACTTTCGTGTTAATATAAAAGTCGTTAATGGTGCAAAGAGTTCTCAACACAAGGAAAACAATGTTTTCCTTTTATTTTTTCTTTTTATTGTATCTTTATAAGATGGATGTTAGCTGAACCTATTGTAGTATTCATTTCACAATATATGTAAATCAAGCCATCATGCTGTTTGCCTTAAACTTATATATTGATATCCGTCCATTATTTCTCAAACTGGAAAAAAAAAGATTTACAGAAAACTAACAAAATTTTTGCTACATTTGTATTGTGAGAAACATCACCAGTTTGGATTAAAAAGGACAAGGACAATTCTTTTCATAATGAAAAGAAGTTGTAGGGTCCCAGACTTCTACAGACAGGAAGCAGGCTTACAAATCCACTCAGCTACAAATATGAGCCATCCTAACAGAAAAGGAACAATTATTCAGATGTTCGAGGCAATAGCCACAGAGCAGCATTCCCAGGGAGAACTACACTCAGTGCATGGAATATTTTCCTTGTGGAACAAAGAGAACTAAGGAAACGTGCCCACAAGACTTTAGCATCGCCAGTGATCAGTGACTGCTATGTACCCTCTATTTTTTCCTTTTTTAAATGAGACTATCTATGAGGGCCCTTCTGTTTGTGTCTCCTCATCACAGTCTAGGAATGTGCTGGAAAAGATAACTTGTGTCCTTAGTTTACAGGTCTCCAAGTTTGAGAGGACCAAACTCAAGGAGCTGCACCTGATGAAATATGCCCAAGGAGTTTCATGTATATCTTAATTAAAATGACAGGATCCTTGTTAGGAAGCCCGAACCTGATTCTATAAAAGATGAGATTTGAGGGGAATATTGGGACAGTATTACTTGATTTTGTGTATGGAGAACACAGACTCATTAGGGGCTAGAGAGCAGTGTGTATCTAGCGTACAAAGATAGACCCCTGGGTTATATTCTTTATTCAACGAACCATACCTTCTTACATCCATACCCTTGGTAGGATGTTTTAATCACCATTCCAATTTCTTTGTTACAAGTCTATTCATATCTTCTGTTTCCTCTTTAGTCACTGTTAACAATTTGTCTACCTGGACATTCCATCTAAGTCATTAGCACGCAGTTGTTCACAGTGTTGCCTTGCCATCCTGTTTACTCCCGCGAGGGCAGTAGTGATGACCTATCTGCCAATTAGCACAGTTTTTTTTTCCTGCTAGTTCAAATAGGCCATTGAGTCCCGCCAGAGAATTTTTCATACATTTGCTGTATTTACAACTTATGACTTTCCGTTTGGGTCTCTTGGCAGGGCCGGTTCATCGGGTCCTTGATCGACCATTGTGGAAGCCTGCCTCATCAGTTTTCTTGTAAAGTATTTCAAGGAGTAAAAAATGTTAAAGCGTGTATTTTTCTTGTGTACTTTATTTCTTTCTGCAGATTGAATTTGAGTTTGCATCTGGTACCACTTTCCTTTAGCCTTAAAATCTTAATTTACCATTTATTGTTAGGCAGGTCTGCTGGAGAACATTCTCATATTTCATTTATCTGAAATGTTATTTCATCCTCATTTTTAAAGGATATTTTGGATGAATATAAAATCTAGGTTGCCAGTTGTTCTTCTTTCAGCACTTTACATGTTTTTCTGATCTGGCCTCTACTGTTTCCGACAAGAGGTCAATTACCATTGGCATTGTTTACCTCCTCTGTATGTGTAATGTGTCACTTTTCTCTGAATACTTTCAAGACTTCATTTTCAACTTTCAGAAGTTTGGCTACTATGTGCTTAGGTAGTCTTTGTTTTTTAATCTTCCTAGAGATTTTCTCACATTACTGTATCTGTAGACAAATATTTTTCACCTAATTTAGGAATATTATGGCCATTATAAGTTCTTTTTATGCCCCATTCTCTCTCTCCTGTTTCTGGAATTCCAATTACACATATATTAAATGCTGGATTATTGTACCATAGGCCACTGAGGCCCTTTTCATTTTGAAAGTCTTTTTGTCTCTTTGTTCTTCAGATGGGAAAATTCTATTCATCTTCCAAGTTTAGTGACTCTTTCTTCTGCAATTTTTAATAAGCCCAGTCAGGGAATTTTTCATTTCAGATACTATATTTTTCAGTTCTAGACTTCTACTTAGCTTTATTTTATAGATTCTACTTCTCTGACAGGATTCCTTACCTCTTCACATATTATGTCCATCTTTCCTTTTTCACCTTCGATATAATTATAATAGTTATTTTAAAAGCCTGGCCTGTTAATTCCAACATCTGGTTAAACTTGGATTATGTTTCAATTGATAGTATTATTAATCACAGTTTCCAGCTTCTTTATCATGTCTACTAAAGTTTTGTTGTATGCTGGTCATTGCTAATCATATGTTGTAGAGAATCTGGATTATATCATCTTCTTTTAAGTGATACTGACTTTTGTTCTAGAAGGCGGTAAAATTCCATGTGAACTTTTTGGTCCTGAAGGGTTTAGACTTATTCTTTTTCAGGACAGGTCTAAATTGGTTTAATCCTCAGTCCTACAGCTTAGCCATTACTTTAGGGCAAAGTCTAAACTCTAAGGCAGGTCTAGAATGGTTCTTCATTTTAGGCTGGTGTAACCTAACACAGGTACAGATCAAAATATCTCTGCTAGCTAGGCTGGAATTCCTACATCTTTCTCATCACTGCATGGTTTCTGCAGGCTCAGTTCAGCTCCCAGCTGTACAGCATCTGCTCTGTCCTCTGCTAAGCCTAACAGAATCTTGCTCTGTTCATGTGCAGGCCAGCGAAAGCCAAGGATCTGTGGGAAACCTCCACACAGACTTCTGGGCCTAATCCCTCTGTGCAACTCTTCTCTTATACCTTGCCCTATGACCAGTCATTCAGCAGTTTACATTCCTGAACACTGAACACTTCCTCCCCAAATGAGCGAGACCTCTGTATTCTGCTTAGACTCTGCTTTCCTCTCCTGGTAAAAAGTCCCTAGAGTGATATAATGCTCATTCATGTGTTTTCCTTCTCACAAAGATCAAAGCTCTATTCTGCCTATTTTCCAATGAATTGAAAACAGTTGCTTCACATTTGAGTTTCACTGTCATTTATGATGGGAAAGATGGGAAAGTATGTTAGTATCAGTCACTGTCATGGGAGAAAACCAATATGCACCTTTCATATATATATATAATAAATCATAAAAAATGACCATATATCAGACACAAGAAAACCTCAACAAATTCTAAAAAGTAGAAATATTACTGCCAACATTTGTTGATTATAGTGCAATAAAACCAGAAATAACAAAATATACCCTCACTGTTAAACAATTCTTGGTTCAGTGAAGGATTTTAAACCAAAACTGAAATAGGTAGAAAGCAAAAATGATGGAAGCACTATAGATCAGAATCCGGAGTAAGGAACAGGTAAGGCAATACTTGAAGAAAACTCATAGTTTTAAATATACTGTGGATTAAAAAAAAAAGAAAGATAAAAGTTAAGCAGCTTACTCAAACACCTAGAAAAAGTAACCAAAAAAGAAAAAAAAAACAACAAAACTACAAGAAATGAATGAATAGATATAAGAAGAACTTGTTTTTTTTTAAGTAGGACTAATAAGTAAATACCCAAAACTGGTCCAAAGAATTACACATATACACATAAACACACACAAGTAAAAACATTATCTTAACTATCCAATAAAAACACAAAAGTGAAAATACATAAGATATGGGGGGGGATAACTTCTGAAATCTAGAGAAATGGGGGAATAACTTCTGAAATCTAGGGAAAAGAAAGAATTTTGACAATCTATTTTGTCCAACTGTATGACAGTGGATTTGAAAGTATGTATGAAAACTTCCTAGGAAAATATAATTTATGAAAACTGACTCTATTAGAAATGAAAAAATGTTAAAAGATTTATTGTCATAGAAATAGAGAATGGTGTCAAAGAGCTACCACTGTTACCATCCCCCTAGAAACAGCACCAGCCAAAAAGGTTCACAAGGGAATTCTACTAAACTTTTAAAGAGTACATAATTTCAATGATACTGGAAGAACTGTTTCAGAGTCAAAGAAAGAGAAATACTTACTTTTTTAAAAAAAAAAGAAGTAACACAGCATTAACACCAAAATCAAGCAAAGAATGTACTCCCCCAACCACCAAGAAAAGACAATGGAAGGAAGGGAGGAACAAAAGAGGAGAGAGAGAGAGAGAGAGAGAGAGAGAGAGAGAGAGAGAGAGAGAAACTGCAGACCAATCACACTCATAAATGGCAATGTAAAATCCTGAATAAAATATTAGTGAAGAACTGGAGTGGCACAGTTAAAGAATAATATATCACAATTAAGTATAGTTCCTGACTCAAACACTAGGATGGTTTAATTATGTGATCTATAAAATATAATCCATCCCATGAGTAACATTCAAGAAAAAAACATTTACTCATTTCCAAAGGTGCCAAAAAAGTGTCTGACAAATCATTATTCTTGATCACAAAAGGTAAAATTAAAATAGACCAGTGCTTCTTCAAACAGAAAAAAAGGTCTGAGGCAATACCAACATATCCTCTATTGTATTCTCTTTGAATCTTGTAATTGGACAAGAGGGAAAAAACAGAATTACAAAAACTGGCAAGAAAGACTATCACTATTTGCAATGGTTATTATGTTTCAGGAAAACTAAGGAGAATTACTTAAAAGCCACTATTATAGAAAACAATAATATGATACAAAGTTAATAAACAGAAATCAAAAACTTTTAAACTCATACTAAAAGATAAAAAATTGGAAGATAAATTGACAGAAAATTCCGTATCTCTAATAGCAAGCAAAAAAGATGAAATACCTGGGAAGAGAGAAACTGAACAAGAAATGTGTAAGGACTATGTATAGAAAATTATAAACAGACACAATAATATCTTGAACAAAGGAGAAAGCATAACACGCTCTTAGACCCAGACAAGCAACCTCATGTGCATTAGTGGGATCATAGCCTGGCATTTGTTTAGAGCAGCTTGTCAGTATCTGTAAAACTACAAATGCATATACCCCTTGATCCAGCAGTTCTAACCCCAGGAATTTACCGTATAGATAGTACTGCTCCCATGTGAAAGTATGTGAAATAAATAAGATTATTTGAAGAACTGTACTAGCAAAAGTCTGGAGAGAACCCATACCTGTCACAGCACTGCTTAACGACACTACCCCCACGAAACAGAACAGGATGCTGCTGTATAAAAGGATAAAGATCTCTGCTATGTGCAAAAACCGCTCAAATGTTAACATTTATTACTGTTAGGAATGAGAAACACTTTTCTTAGGGAAGGAAAAAAATATTATCAACATTTAGGTGTAATTTCTAGACTAGAAACAAAACTCTAAATTCTTGAGAAAAAAATCAGAACAGGGACTTGATAACTGCTCAGTGACTGATCTTGTCCAAGTCTTACTTTCATGACAATTCAAATAGAGAGCTTTTATTTTATTAATATAAAAGTAGAACATACACATGATTTTTTAAATGTAACAATATTCCCAACTTGACCTACAGATTCAATGTATTCCCAATCAAAGTCCCAAGAAGTTATTTTGGATATATTGAAAGTTTATACGGAGAGGAAAAGATCCAGAATACCCAACACAATATTGAAGAACAAGGTTCGAGGACTGGTGCTATCCAACTTCAAGACTTACTATAAGGCTACAGCAATCAAGACAGTGCAGTACTGGTGAAAGAATAAGCAAATAGATCAATGGAACAGAACAGAGAGCCTAGAAACAGTCTCACATAGTCAAATAATCTTGACAAAGGAACAAAGCCAATATGATGAAGCAGAGATAGTCTCTTCAACAAATGGTGCTTGAACTGGACATCAACATGCAAAAAAAAAAAAAAAAGAATCACATCACAGACCTTATGTGCTTTACAAAAACTAACTCAAAATAGACCATAGATCTAATTGTTAAGTGCAAAACTAAAGAACTCCTAGAAGATAACACAGGAAAAAAACCAAATAACCTTGGGTATGGTGATGCCTTTTTAGATGCAACACCAAAGACACAATCCATGAAAGAAATAATTGATAAAGTGAATTTAATTAACACTAAAAACTTCTGTTCTGCAAAAGACAGTATTAAAAGAATTAGAAGAAAAGTCACAGATTGGGAGAAAATAATTGCAAAACACATCTGATAAGGGATTGTTAACCAAAATACACAAAGAACCCTAAAAGTCAACAGTAAGAAGACAACCCAATTTAAAAAATGGGCTAAAGACCTTAACAGACACCTCACTGGAGAATATAGACAAATGGCAAATAAGCATATGAAAAGATGTTCCACATCATATGCCATCATGGAAATGCAAACTAAAACTGAGACACTAATATATGCCTACTAGAAAGTCCAAATTCCAGAACACTGACAACACCAAATTCTGGCAAAGATGTTGAACAACAGGAATTCTCATACATTCTGTTGGGAATGCAAAGTGGTACAGCCACTATAAAAAACAGTTTGGCAGTTTCTTACAAAACTAAATAATTAGCATATGATTAGCAACCTTGCTGTATGGTATTTACCCAAGGGAGTGCAAAACTTATGTCCACACAAAAAACCTGCACCTGGATGTTTACAGCAGCTTTATTTATAATGACTGAAACCAAAACCAAGCTGTCCTTCATTAGGGGAATGGAATAAACTGTGCATCCAGACAATGTAGTAGTATTCAACACTAAAAAGAAATAAGCTGTTAAGCCATGAAAACACACGGAGGATCCTGAAACGCATATTACTTGGTGAAAGAGGCTAATCTTGAAAGGCTACATACTATATGATTCCAAATATATGACATTCTGGAAACAGCAAAACTATGGAAATATTAAAAAGTTGCAGCAGCAACACTGGGCAGGGAGATGAATAAGCATAGCACATAGTGAAAATATTCTGTGTAGTATTATAATAATAGATATACATGTCATTATACACTTGTCCAAACACATAAAATATACAACATCAAGAGCAAACCCTGAAGCAATCTATGGGCTTTGGGTGAATATGCTGTGTCAATGTAAGTTTATCCTTGGTAAAAAAAAAGAAAAGATGTACCACTGCGGTGAGTGATGTTGATGATAGGGGAGGCCGGGCATGTGTGGGACTAGGGGGCATACGGGAAATCTCTGCACCTCCCTTTCAATTTGGTTTAAACCTAAAAGTGTTCTGAACAGCTTAAGTCTAAACAAAAGTTTTTAATTTTAATATTACAGATATGCATAACATGTAACATAAAGTCACCTTCAACTCATCCCATCTCATATTTTAAAGGTGCTTTCTTACCGCAGTGTTTACTCTGCGTGGCAGCAACAAGCCTACCATCAGGCAGTAACCTTGGTCTACACTTCTATTTCTTGGTTTATGATCTTTAAACAGTGCCTACTGACTTTGTGGCATGAAGGAAAATGAATTAACTTATAGAAACTGTCACAATCTAACCACACTTTCCATTTCCAGGGTAATATTATTACTATTTATAGGTCCTAACATTTGTTTTCATTGGCCAACTTTAAATATTAGTTCCTGACACCCCACTATGTAAGATGAGCAAACTTACAAAAATGTAAAACTCAACAGAATTAAAGACAAATACTAAGAGTACTTACCTTGTTCATAAAGTAACTTCATATTCGAATCTTTGCAGGCAACCAGATTGCTAAGCAATGCAATCACACTTTGCATGGTGTCACCCAGAATGTTCTCCTGATGTCCCTGCAATAGGTCACAATTTTATCTTAACTTTACAGAAATACAATTACATCACAATAAAGACAAGTGAACAAATGACCTCCATTCTTTCCTTCTTTGAACTAGGTTAAATAATGATCTCTTTGCACTTTACCGTGTTAAGGCACTCACCATCAGTGAATTAAGTGAGCTGGGAAGCAGTGTAAGTCATGCTTAGCACCAGCTCTGCTGCATGCACTCCCTCTACCTGAGAAAGAACCATATAGCCTTCTGTGGCTTAGACAGGTGACTAAGGATCAGAATGACCTGAAGTCAAATATGTAGGACTTAGGAGACCACACCTAAAAGTGATTTTGAGATCACAAAACAAAACTTTCTGCAGTTTCAAGAGTAAGCTGGCACTGGTGCTTTCCTATTTCAGTCTCATACCTTGATGGCTTTGTTGGATATTACTCATTGTACCACTGTCTCAGTGTAAACTATACTTGGGACCTAAAAGAGTGAGTTTTACATTCACCATCATTTAACATCATACAGCACGGAGCAACACTGGTCCTGAGAATGAGGAAAATTAGTAATTCTTCAATCATAATTTCTCATTTTAAAAACAAAAAAGTAGACTTCCGGGAATATGGCGTTGTGAACGGACCAGCAGAAAAATTCCTCCCAACATTATATTTATTCACGAAAATACAGCAAATACAACTATCCCTAAAAGAGAGACCAGAATACACAGGAAAGTGCACAGCATACAGCTACACCTGTGAGAACTTGGCAGCCGGTGAGGCGGATGGGATACGGAGCGGCGACCCGGTGGGACCGAGCGCTCCCCCCACCCAGAGCTCCGGCGGCCAGACACTCCGGACAGAGGACTCGGCATCCGGCGAGGCGGGACGGAAACGCGATCCAGCGAGACCAGAGCGCCCCTCCACCCCAGCACTCCGGCGGGAGTCCCGGCAAGGCGGGTAAGGCACGGAGCCGCGAGCGGACTGAGCGCTTCTCTCCCCCAGCGCTCCAGCGGGAGGAGAGGATTCAGAGCCGGGAGGGAGTGGAAGTCTGCGCCGGGAGCGCCAACACACAGCCTACGGTGTAGCGGAGATAGAAGAGACAGAGGGCACAGGGTCCCAGCCCGGAACGTGCAAGTTGCCCACGGCAGGCTCCGGGAAGGAAAAAGAAAGGAGAAAAAAGGGAAGAAAAGCGCGTGCTCTACCTCAGCGGTCTTAAAGAGACAGGAGCTCAGTAGAGGGGCCGGATAGCCCCGCAAACTGAGCCCAGCACGCTGGGAGTCCTGGGGAGCTTTGGACCCCTTGGCTGGCGACTGGGAAAGGGTGCCCGCCATAGAGACCCCCACAGAGATCAACAGTTTCCCATTCGTTCCCAACCCAGCCAGAACTATAGAGTGACGCTGGAATAGTAGAACAACAGCGCCACCTACAGCCCTCGCGCGGAACCCACTCTCAGTGGCTTTTTTTTTTTCTTGTTATTGTTTTTTCTCCCCTTTTTTTTCCTTTTTTTCTTTCCCTCTCTTTCAACAGCCTCTCATTCATTCTCACCCGGCCAAATCTTTAAAGGGCCATGTGGAGCGACGTGGCCACGGCTCTGGAATAGTGGAGCAATAGCGCCACCTACAGCATTCACACAGACACCACCCCCGGTGGGCGTTTTGGTGTGTTTTTCTTGTTGTTGTTGTTGTTGTTGTTGCTGTTTTCTTTTACGTGTTGCTGCCTTTTCTTTTTCTTTCTTTTCTTTTCCTTTCTCTCTCTCTCCTTTTACTTTTTTATTATTAGTAGAAATTTCTTTTTTTTTCCTTTCTCTCCTTTCTTATCTCTCCTTGCTATCAACAATCAATTCTATAGTCATGAGAAGACAGAAGAATATGATACAGACAAAGCTTCAGACAAACATCATCCCAGAAAAAGAAGCTGAAGAAATGGACATGCACAGTCTTCCAGAAAAACAATTCAGAATAAAAGTCATAGCCATGCTGACGGATCTACAGAAAAATGTGCAAGAGCTGAGGGAGGAAGTGAGGGAAGTGAGGAAAGATAATGCAGAAATGAGACAAGCCATCGATGGGCTCAACAGCAGATTGAATCAGGTTCAAGACACGATCAAGGAATTACAAGACAGGGACCAGGAATACAAAGAAGCTGAGGCAGAGAGAGATAAAAGGATCTCTAAGAATGAAAGAATATTAAGAGAACTGTGTGACCAATCGAAACGGAGCAATATTCGCATTATAGGAGTACCAGAGGAAGAAGAGAGAGAAAAAGGGATAGAAAGTGTCTTTGAAGAAATAATTGCCGAAAACTTCCCCACGCTGGGGAAGGAAATAGTCTCACAGTCCACGGAAGCCCACAGATCACCAACACAAGGGATCCAAAGAAGACAACACCAAGACACATAATAATCAAGATGGCAAAGATCAAAGACAAGGACAGAGTATTAAAGGCAGCTAGAGAGAGACAAAAGATCACCTACAAAGGAAAACCCATCAGACTGTCATCAGACTTCTCAAAAGAAACCTTACAGGCCAGAAGAGAATGGCATGATATATTTAACGTAATGAAACAGAAGGGCCTCGAACCAAGAATATTGTATCCAGCATGATTATCATTTAAATATGACGGAGGGATTAAACAATTTCAAGACAAAAGAAAGTTGAGAGAGTTTGCCACCCATAAACCACCACTACAGGATATCTTAAACGGACTGATCTAGAGGGGAACACCCCTAAGGCTAAAAAAAATGTCACCAGAGAAAATAAAAGGATAGCAAAGAAAGCAGACCATCCAAATACCAACTAAAGGCAAAGAATAAAACACCTAATATATAAAGAAAGGAGGAGGAAGAATAGGAAGGGAGAGATAAAGAAACATCAGACGGCGTTCACAATAACTTAACAAGAAAGTTAAGTTAGATTCTTAGAGAGTAAAGAAGCAACCCTTGAACCTTTGGTAACCACGAATCTAAAGCCTGCAATGGCAATAAGTACATATCTATCAATAATCACCCTAAATGTAAATGGACTGAATGCACCAATCAAAAGACACAGAGTAACAGAGTGGATAAAAAAGCAAAACCCATCTATATGCTGCTTACACGAGACTCACCTCAAACCCAAAGATATACACAGACTAAAAGCGAAGGGATGGAAAAAAATATTTCAAGCAAACAACAAAGAGAAAAAAGCTGGTGTTGCAGTACTTGTATCAGATAAAATAGACTTCAAAACGAAGAAAGTAGAAAGAGATAAAGACGGACATTACATAATGATAAAGGGGTCAGTCCAACAAGAAGATATAACCATTATAAATATATATGCACCCAACACAGGAGCATCAGCATATGTGAAACAAATACTAACAGAATTGAAGGAGGAAATAGACAGCAATGCAATTATTCTAGGAGACTTTAACACGCCACTCACTCCAAAGGATAGATCAACCAGGCAGAGGATAAGTAAAGACACAGAGGCACTGAACAACACACTAGAACAGATGGACCTAACAGATATCTACAGAACTCTGCACCCAAAAGCAGCAGGATACACATTCTTCTCAAGTGCACATGGAACATTTTCCAGAATAGACCACATTCTAGGCCACAAAAAGAACCTCAGTAAATTCAAAAATATTGAAATCTTACCAACCAACTTCTCAGATCACAAAGGTATAAAACTAGAAATAAATTCCAGAAAGAAATCAATAAGGCTCACAAATACATGGAGACTTAACAACATTCTCCTAATGAATCAATGGGTTAACGACCAAATCAAAACATAAATCAAAGAATATATGGAGACTAATGACAACAACAACACAAAGCCACAACTTCTGTGGGACGCAGCGAAGGCAGTCTTAAGAGGAAAGTACATTGCAGTCCAGGCCCATTTAAAGAAGGAAGAACATTCCCAAATGAACAGTCTAAGGACACAATTATTGAAATTGGAAAAAGAAGAACAAATGAGGCCCAAAGTTACCAGAAGGAGAGACATAATAAAGATCAGAGAAGAAATAAATAAAATTGAGAAGAATAAAACAATAGAAAAAATCAATGAAACCAAAAGCTGGTTCTTTGAAAAAATAAACAAAATAAATAAACCCCTAGCCAGACTCATTAAGAGAAAAAGAGAATCTACACACATAAACAGAATCACAAATGAGAAAGGAAAAATAACGACGGACCCCACAGAAATACAAAGAATTATAAGAGAATATTACGAGCATCTATATGTCAACAAGCTCCAAAACATAGAAGAAATGGACAACTTCTTAGAAAAATACAGCCTTCCGAGACTCACCAAGCAGGAAACAGAAAAACTAAACAGACCAATCACCAGCAACGAAATTGAATCGGTAATCAAAAAACTACCCAAGAACAAAAGCCCTGGACCTGATGGATTCGCCTCTGAATTCTACCAGACATATAGAGAAGAAATAACACCCATTCTCCTTAAAGTTTTCCAAAAAATAGAAGAGGAGGGAATACTTCCAGACTCTTTCTATGAAGCCAGCATCACTCTAATACCAAAACCGGGCAAAGACCTCACTAAAAAAGAAAATTACAAACCTATATCCCTGATGAACGTAGATGCAAAAATACTCAACAAAATATTAGCAAACCGAATTCAAAAATACATCAAGAGGATCATACACCATGATCAAGTGGGATTCATCCCAGGGATGCAAGGATGGTACAACATTCGAAAATCCATCAACATCATCCATCACATCAATAAAAAGAAGAACAAAAACCACATGATCATCTCCATAGATGCTGAAAAAGCATTTGACAAAATTCAGCATCCATTTTTGATTAAAACTCTCAACAGAATGGGTATAGATGGCAAGTACCTCAACATCATAAAGGCTATATATGATAAACCCACAGCTAACATCATACTTAATAGCTAGAAGCTGAAAGCTTTTCATCTAAGATCGGGAACAAGACAGGGGTGCCCACTCTCTCCACTGTTATTCAACATAGTACTGGAGGTCTTAGCCATGGCAATCAGACAAAACAAAGACATACAAGGCATCCAGATTGGTACAGAAGAAGTCAAATTGTCACTATTTGCAAATGATATGATACTGTACATAAAAAACCCTAAAGACTCCACTCCAAAACTACTAGAACTAATATCTGAATTCAGCAAAGTTGCAGGATATAAAATTAACACACAGAAATCTGTTGCTTTCCTATACACTAATGATGAGCTAACAGAAAGAGAAATCAGAAAAACAATTCCATTCACAATTGCACCTAAAAGAATAAAATACCTAGGAATAAACCTAACGAAGGAAGTGAAAGACCTGTACTCTGAAAACTACAAGACACTCCTAGGAGAAATTAAGGAAGACACTAACAAATGGAAATGTATCCCATGCTCTTGGCTAGGAAGAATCAATATTGTCAAAATGGCAATACTACCTAAAGCAATCTACAGATTCAATGCAATCCCTATTAAAATACCAACAGCTTTCTTCAATGAACTGGAACAAATAATTCTAAAATTCATATGGAACCAGAAAAGACCCCGAATAGCCAAAACAATCCTGAGAAGGAGGAATCAAACAGGGGGAATTACGCTCCCTGACTTCAAGCTCTACTACAAAGCCACAGTAATCAAGACAATTTGGTACTGGCACAAAAACAGACCCACAGACCAGTGGAACAGAATAGAAAATCCAAACATTAACCCAAACACCTACAGTCAATTAATAT
>JAQQAC010011087.1:28932725-28959864 GCA_029783875.1 Phataginus tricuspis | reverse complement strand
AGCTGCCTTATCCAGGTGCAGGGCTGGGAGCTCCACCGGAAAGAAGCTGGAGAAGGGAAGGCGCTGCCCTTGACAGATGCAGATGTGAACAGCAGGTAAGAAGCGATCTGGGAGATGCAAGGTGACCTCAAGGACCTTTTCTTGCTCTAACATCCTTCTATGCTCAACCCAGTGCAGTGTCTTCCCAAATGAATATTTTCATGAGAGGTTAAATAATGTCAAATTAAAATAATCTCTAAGCTTTGTGACTATGTTCAGACAGAACAGTTCTACAATCTGCGGATTGTGGCAAAGCTCATGCAAACTGAAGTTTTAGCACAAGACTGGCATCCCCCACCCACCCCTTCCCAGCATGCACAATAATCAACCTAAGAATATAAAGTTGTAATATATTGTATGAAAAAGACCCTCTGATCCTGCCTTTCTTTAGGCCCATACAAGAACCCTATATACCTGAGTCTAGCTGAACTACCGCGAAATCCAACTTTTTCACATAATGCTAGGAGAGAGAGGAGAAGAGAGTATGTTCATGAATTACTGTCCTCTTAATCACAGGAGTTTACAATTTTACTAGAGAAGAGAACTGATGTGGACAGAATAGACTGTAACTAAGCTCCCACTTCAAAAGAAAAAAAGAGATTTTAATGTGAAACTACAAATTTAAAATCATATACACATGCAAACATACACGAAACCCTTTATAAACAATCTGTTGTTTCTTCATCATCATTCTGAATTGTCTAGCCAGCTGATACCCTTTTGTATTATACAAAAAGCACACTATTATGAAGATAAAAAACAAGTCATCTATGCACACAACTGAATGCCATTTCTTCAACAGTGTGTGCTGAAGACCAGCATGTGCCCGGGCTGCCCTACATCCTGAAGAAGGGCCCCAAACCTGCACCAAGATATTTACCCTCGGAGAGTTTCCCATCCAGTGGGTGGGCAAGGCAGACAGAACAGCCTGAGAGACAGCGCAGCGTGCTCATCAAGGCACGCCAGGGAATGAGGCCTTCGTGAGCTGAGCAGACCAGGAAAGGTCTTAAGGAGGAGATGGAAACGAAGGTGGGCAGGAAGAACCAAGCAGACTTGGAGAGGCTGGGAACCTGAGGAGGAGCACATACCACAGGGCTTAGAAACCAGACACTGAGAGAAATGGGACGTTACACGGGCACACTAAGGCCAATTACTCTGAACCTTTAGCTAAGACTTCTGGAATCCACACTAAGTCATGGCTGATAATAAGTGCCTAAGATAGTAATGTCGCCTGGGTTCAGTGGAATTAAACAAAGAAATATACTGTCATACATCACAGACATCATCACATCACCTCTACACGGGGCGGGAGGGCAGCAGCCACCACATCAATCTCAGCAGGACCCACACGGCCTCACCTGTGCCAGTTTCTCTCAGCTCCACAGATGCCTGTCGACCAGTCTTCCTCGCCCCTCAACACCTCAACCTCTGTGTTCATTCAGCTCTGTGGGCCTCTGGGTACTGACTTCAGACAGAAACTAAATCACGTAGACTAGCTCTCTGGCTGGGAAGGCCAGCACACTCTTCCTGGTGACATCAAAGAGAGGGGGCAAACTTTCTGGAGATTTGTGAGGTTTTTGGATTCTTAATTACCCCATCTATAAAGTTCTGTGATGTGTAAGAAGCTAATGCTGTTACTGATTCTGTTAGTACCTACAGATATGATTTAGCTGTGGATAAGCTTGAAAGAAAAAGGATTAACTAGAGGAATTCTTAAAAACCCTTGGAAGCAATTAAAAAATGGGCAGAGGATATGAAGAGACAGCTCTCCAAAGAAGAACTTCAGATGGTCAACAGGCACATGAAAAGATGCACCACATCGCTAATCATCAGGAAAATGCAAATTAAAACCACAATGAGATATCACTTCACACCAGTTAGGAAGGCCAACATAGAAAAGACTAGGAACAACAAATGCTGGCGAGAATGCAGAGAAAGGGAAACCCTCCTACACTGCTGGTGGGAATGTTAGCTGGTTCAACCACTGTGGGAAGCAGTATGGAGGTTCCTCAAAAAAACTAAAAATAGAAATACCATTTGATCCACGAATTCCACTCCTTGGAATTTACCCAAAGAATACAACTTCTCAGATTCAAAAAGACATATGCACCCCTAGTTTATTGCAGCACTATTTACAATAGCCAAGAAATGGAAGCAACCTAAGTGTCCATCAGTAGATGAATGGATAAAGAAGATGTGGTACATATACACAAAGGAATATTATTCAGTCATAAGAAGAAAACAAATCCTACCATTTGCAACAACATGGAAGGAGCTACAGGGTATTATGCTCAGTGAAATAAACAAGGTGGAGACAGAAAATTACCCAATGATTTCACTCATTTGTGAAGTATAAGACGAAGCAAAACTGAAGGAACGGAACAGCAGCAGACTCAAACTTCAAGAAGGGACTAGCGGTTACCACAGGGAAGTAGTTGGGGAGGGAGAAGGGGTAAGGGGCATTATGATTAGCACATACAGTACAGGTAGGTCATGGGGAAGGCAGTATAGCATGTAGAAGACAATAATGACTCTATAGCATCTTACTATGCTGACAGTGATTGCAATGGGGTATATGGGGGGGACTTGATAATATAGGTGAATGTTGAAACCACAATGTTGCTCATGTGAAACCTTCATAAGATTGTATATCAGTGATACCTTTAAAGAAAAAGCAAGTCAATAAAAACACATCAGAGACACTAACTTCAGGTATAAAGTTAAGGCAAAAATTAAAGAGGAAATATGCAAATAACTATTGCATCAAAAATGACTTGTTTAAATTGGTTAACTTTCAATCTTTGTGTTTTTCAATGTTTCCACATTTTACACACAATTAAATGATTCCCTGTGACATAGAAATCTCTATTTTAAAAATGAAATTTGTTAAAAATTCAGGAGGTTGAAAAATATTAAAAAGTTAGGTATACAGTGAAAAAAAAATCCTTGGACCCTCCACATGGTAGGGACATTCATCAGTAAATTTTGTTTTCAACCCTAGAATCAAACTTCTTTTGTATGAAAGCTCTTAGATAATGATACTTACGGCTTTTGAGAAATGGGTTAGGAAGAAAATATATAAGACTCAGGATGTGAGACACGATATCAAATAGCAAAAATGAAAGAACAGCATAATATTAGCTATTTTTGTTTTTTAATGGAACTTGCAGGCTTCTATGTGCTCCCCACAAATGCCTTAGAGCTGTGGTGTGGCTGGAAACCTAAATGAGGTCTCAGAAAAGATAATGGAGCTTTAATGATGGAAATAGTAAGAAAATGAAATCTAATCATGTTCCATTAAGCATGCTCTTAGCTCCCATTTTTACTAAATTATTTTATTAGAATTTTGCCTGTGTCTATTGAAATAACCTTTTATGGCAATTTGAGTTGCAAGCATAAATAAGTTTCATTTATTTTCCACTGTGAAACCCTGTGGGATTAATAAGAAGAGATGTATCATCTAAAATTTTACCCATTCTGCAATCAGGAAAATCATTCAGAGAGATGAATACTTTGTTTTATATTTGCATTTGTGAGGAAAGCATTACACTATAATTAGAGTCTCATTCAAGAATAATGTATCACCTTTTAGAGAGATTATCTTCAGCCAGGCAGCTCCTTCTATACCAACCTTAAAATGGCACTACAATTGTCCCCACTTCATGTGCAGTGCGTCCTACACCTCCTCAGGTCTTACACGCTCATCCTGTTCCCACTCTTTGATGGATTTGTATCATGTTGGAGGGCTTTGTTATTATTAAGCAGAACTGCTGGACTTTCGCTTCCAGCAGGATGCTCCTGCATAGCCATCTAGATGTGAATCCTAGAGCATGGTGTGGTGAATTGTAAACAATCGTGCAATCTGTCAAGGAGCATGCAAATATGGGATGCAGCAGAGGAAGACAGGAGTGGCTGTTCATTCTGGTCTCGGCAGAGAACAGAAGCACCTGTCAGAATATGCAAGTAGGGTTTTAAATATTCTTTCCAAAGAATGTTTACTTCCAAAAAGTGTCATGATGGAAAAAGTTATCAAGCTTAACTGGAATCACAATTCACTAAATAAATGAGTCTCTGGACCAAATCTTAATCAAGTCTTTAAAGAATTAGAGAAAATATGAGGAAAATTCACATTCAGCAAGAATGACACTTATGG
Organism: Phataginus tricuspis; assembly: GCA_029783875.1. NCBI lineage: Eukaryota > Metazoa > Chordata > Mammalia > Pholidota > Manidae > Phataginus > Phataginus tricuspis. The sequence continues at coordinate 28,955,672 of JAQQAC010011087.1, read as the reverse complement.
GAGAAGAGAGACAAGGACAACATTACACACTGACCAGACATAAATCTATACCTATTTTCCATTGTAACTTTGTATTAAGGACTGAAGAGAAAGAACAAAAAACATTATAAGGGATAAACTTATGAAACAAATCAACTATACAGCATAAAATTTAACAAGGATATAATTACTAATATTTATGTGTCCAAAACACAACAAGTCTGATAAACCAGGATAACTGAGAAGAAATAAACAGATGCATACTAATTAATAGGGTACTATATTCACTTCCCTCAATCTAAAATATGGTAAGGAAATAATCAGTAAGGATATGAGACAGGGACCATAGGCTGAGACAGAACAGGATGAGGGGCTCTGGAAAAAGCAAGGCAGGATATTTGCAATCAGAGCAATGTAACCACATGCAAGGAAACCCCCTACCAGAACTCTGTGTTAAACATTAAGCTCTAGAGTCATGCTTCAGTGAGATCAGTTGATGCTCCCCAGAAAAAGGAAAGTAGCCCATGTTTTTATTATGTGAATTGTTTGTAATCATGTAATCATTCACTTTAGCATGCTAAAAGGGATTTAATATCTCATCAAGGACAGACATCCTAAGGCCACCTTTAACAAGTCCACACCCTAAGCCCTTTATCAGTTACCAAAAATCCTCAACTGCCTATAAGTCTCCTAGGCAACACAACACCCTGGACTCTACTGTCCCCTCCTGGCATGAGCCAGGAGCTCTTTCCTCTCACTTTATCTCTAAAAAAAAAGCCTCTACCCTGGCTCTCCTACTTTGGGTGTTTGCTAAGTTCATTTTTCGACACCGCAAACAGGAACGCCGGGATCAGATCAACATGCTCAGTCAGATATGTCGGCTCCCCCCTGCCTCTGACCCGCAGATTTGGAGGGAACGTGACAGAATGCTGATCTGAAAGGCCAGCCAGGGACTCAAGGCGTTGCAGCACAAGAGTAATGCCAAAAAGGCACTCCTCATATTTATTTAGCAAACTTAAACATCTAAAGAATTCTGAATAGGTGGTTCAACACATGATCAACACAATCATCACCTGACCTCAAGTCTAGCCCCAGGGCATGACGCTTCTCTCAAGGATACCGAAGCCATATGAGGGCGGTCACGAGTTGTAGGAACTGTTTTGCATCTAACCCTTCTGTTTCTGATCACGCATAAAGAGTTGTAGGAAAAACAATCAAGTCATATGTATTTGTACATTTGATTTCTATATTACTTGATTTATGTATTAACCCCACTAATCCCACATTTCCCCCTTTTCTTTTAAGAAGAAGATAGACATAATAAAGAATATAGCAAGTAGACAGTTTCTAACAGAAGGCTTTTAATATAGTTTACCTCTCCAAATTCTGCAGTATGAAATAAAAGTCTACTTCTTGAATTTACGTGATGTAAAATAAAGATAGAAGGTAGATTTAGTGCAAGTAGAAGGTAATTGCAGGTGATCAGGTCTATGTCTACAGACTGAGTTTTGATCTGAGCTCGGCAAGGGCAGCAAAACAGCCATGGGTGATAGAAGTTTTCTCTCAAAACTGGGGAGGTGAGGTTCTAAGCCTCAACTCTGTTGACCCCCAATTTATCACCTGATGGCCCCTCTGCGACTGTGCCTGTCTTAGGTTGTTCCTCCCTTGAGGAATCTTACCCGTCTCTGGCTAACCAACCATCTTCCGGGGCTACACAGGTAGATGTAAAGTTGGTAAGTGAGAGAAAGGTAGTATTCTTTGAAAAGGTTAGCTTTCTGCCTTTTTGAAGATTTATGCTTCATGGCTACTATGCCCAGCACTTGTCTTGAGTTATCCTCATTAATTGGAAAGGCTTTGATGCACTACAATTCTAGAGACACAAACTCTAGAAAAAGGGTTGTATTCAGGAAGGGGGAAGAAAAGTTACAGAAGTAGCAAATGGAAGAAAATTGTGAGAAGATTATTTCTATGACATAACTTCTTGTAGAGTAGCATAAGCCTGTATAGGTTTTAACTGACTATCAATTAAATTATGTACACACATTAACAGAACAGAAATATAGATACATAACAAAAGCAGACCCACAATTAAGGGCCATATCCAATGAAACCAAGAAAACCAGTTAAGTAACCCAGGCATTTGTGAAAACTTATAAATAATATTATGAATATTATCTAGTTGATTCTGAATGGTTTGAGAGAAGTCAGACAAATTAAAACAACACATTCCTGGAAATTGTTCATATCCCATATGTTCTTTTAACAGCAGATAGTGTATAGTAGCACGATTTTAAAGCACTGCAACTCGTACTTCTCCTAGCTCTTGACTGAGTTCAGATAATATGGAAGCAGTCAAATTTGTTCTCTTTCTATATGACAGGCCAGCTTAGATATTCCTTTTGCATTCCACTGACAAGTTCAGGAACTGGCAGGATGAATGCAGCTGCAACTGCAACAGAGGTGGGATCTAAAAGTTTAAAGTTGTCATCACAATCAGACAGCAGAGCTCGGGGAAATCTTTCATGGCTATTTCCAGGATAATCTATTAGAGCAGGAAGGATGCGTCCCACACCACATATTCCTTGATAATATAAAGAGAGGGCTTAGGGTGTGGACTTGTACTACCTGCCCTGCCCCTAAGGTGGGCTGGGTTGTTGTTTGTTTGCCAGGGCTGTGAAGTCACAGGTTATGCTGAGATACCCTTCTTTATTTGCAGAACACTCAAACATTTCAGGCCAAGTTGCTCCTGGCTTTTTGAGCTTTAACTGATCTCACTGAAGATGTCTATATTCCTAGTCTGGTATCTTTACCCTAGAGATTTAGTGTGACCTTGACTTTGCATAACACAGAGTTTCAATAGGGACTTCCTTGCCCACTGTTACATTGCTCTGATTGTAAACATCTTGCCTTGCTTTTTCCAGAGGCCCTCACTCTACTCTGACTACACCCACGGTTCCTGTCTTATTCCCCCCTCTACAGACGGAGACCATAGCTGCTGCTAGGGAAAGAGGGTGACAACCACTCTAGCTGCTTCATGCTTAGAGGGAATGCAGTAAGGGGTACAATTAGGTCTCCATCAGTGATCAGTCAAGAGGGCCTTGGAAGATTGGTGCTTCCATCTTGGGTTCTATTTCTATTACTATTTGCAGTTCTATGGCTTCTAGGCAAAATAGAACAAATTGTGTTATTAGGTTAAGTAGCAACATCTGGAGTTGGGTTTTCCATTTTGGATCAACTTGACAAGATTAAGAATGTATGGCTGAATATGAGAACTAGAAATAGTAAAACTTTAGTTGAAATGATAAGAGAAAACTAAAACATCTGGAGAATTCATAGCCAGATATTTTAGGGAAACTAGAATTCTGGATTTAATTTATGTCCCAATGACTAGTATTAGGATTCAGTATAGACAAGGCTGCATTATTAAAACAATACTTTTCTCTAAAATCACCTTCATTTTTATTAGAAGTATTAGGTAGAGAGATAGATAAATGTTTCTATTCTGCTTATAAAGATACTGTCATTTACTAAACTGTTTCAGCTTAAGAGAAAAAGCTTAAAACACTTTATCAGCAACATTTTAAACAAAAAGCCACAAAATCATCTTCCTTAGTTTACTTAATCCTATGTAACCAATACTTATTCTACTGAAATCTAGTTCTTTACTAGTTTAGGAATAATAAAACAGTGACTATAAATGACAAAAGACTTACAAATGACAATGGTTAAAGATCTGATGAGAGCTTATTATAAGACAGCTGACATAAGGAAATTTGGATATTTCTGTAACACAAAACATTTAGTAACAAAGTTTAGCATCATTCCCTTTGACAGTGCTTTCCAGGTAATTATATATCAGATAAATAAGCCAAATTAGACAAATACTTTCTCCAATGAGAAAAAATTTCTCTGACATGTTCCAGGGCCCTCTGGAAAAAAGCAGAATTAACTAGAGGGAAAAGCACTTTTTTTAATTTGATTTTGGGAAGTTATGAGAAGAAAGTTTCTTTGGCACTTGCTTAAAAAAGATTATAGGTTGCCATGAAGCAATACTTATCCATTTAACCAGAATGACAACAAAATATCTCAGAGGCAAATACAGAAGGTTCCACAGTTGTTAGCAGAGTTTAGCTTTTAGTCCTTTTAATATTAAGATCCCATTTTCTTAAATACTCAGACAACTCATTGAGATTTTAAGCATGAGAAATTGCTTTGATAAAACAATTAGAAAACCTTTTGCAATTTTTCAAAATTAAGAGCAGACTAACAGTTTAAGAAAACTTTGTCCTTTTAACTGAAAACAAAATTCTAATTTGATGTGTACTTGATATCGAGACTCATTTGCTTTAATTTTATATAGCATGACCATACCAATTCTTCCACAAAGTTTTTACAATTTTTTTTCATTTAGAATTCTTCCTCTTTAAATAAACAGCTGCACTTTAGAACTAAGTTACTTTCTTTTATCAAAAGACACATTCTTTAGCAAGCAGAAAGAAATGTTTTCCTTATTATTTTAAGTAGCTTTAATTAGAACTTAAAACCATTTAGGAACTTTTTCAGTGAACACTGAGAAGTAGGCTATTGTAAACTTACACAGCATTCTTTAGATTGGCAAATTTATGAACACATTTTATAATTCCTGGAACCATGTGCTTTACAGCACAATCTCTCACTAAGCATAAAATATGTCTACTTAACAGCAAAACTTTAAGATTTTAAGTTACCACAAAGATTATCAGGCTGTTTGTAGGTATACACACTCTGTAACACACAACTATTGAGATGTTTACTTACTACACTTAGCTTACTCATTCCTAACAACTATGCTAGATTACTTACAAAACTTTTACCAAACATTAGACAAAGTCAAGCCTCTTTTTAAGCATTTTTTTCTTGGAAGTTTTAACAGATAACATCGACTTAAACGACTTTAGGTAAACTTAGGTAGCTGATAACAATAAGGACATGTCCATTTTTAGTTCAACTTAAATTAGCATTAGTGCTTAATATCTTCTATCAAAACTTTCTGGAAGTTTTAGAATGCCCAATTTTTACAAGCGCTTGTCTTTAAATCAATTTTTATTAATACCATCCAGAGGTAGAAAAATATTTTTCATTTGCACACTTAGACACACAAACAGATTGAGACTTAATGACTACAGTTAACAACACTTTTCATAAAAGAACATATACACAGACAGATAAACTGATACAAATATTTGAGTTACTAACATTCAATTGCCTTCTTTCTTTTTAGCTTACTTGATTAAAAGTATCTCAGTTTTCAAGAACACATTCTAAGGGCAAGCAGTTTACATAACTGGGTTAAGGTTCAGACGGTCCCAGATGAACAGGGCTGATGAAGGCTCTGTACTGATAGGGACTGTGTGTGTCTAGGGAGCTGGAAATTAAATGCAAGTACAATTCTAGCACCAGTTATTTAAAGTGAGGCTGTATTGCAGAAGACAAATTTCTTCTGTTTCAGGGAGTCTAGTTTAAAAACCTCCCAATTTTTGAAGATAATGATGAACCCAGTAAGTAGAATAGATTTCCACCAAAATAATTTAGAAAACTAGTTCTATATTGTAGTAGTTCACGGGACTTTTGACTATTTTCTTTCCTTGCATTAAAATAAAGTTAGCTGCATAACCTTATAATATTGTATACTTCTCTCAGGGGCCAAGCCTTTCTAATCAGAGACTTAAGACTGGCAGCCAATGCTAATCGTCTTTTAGTGGCTAACGGGTGCCCAGACACATTTTATGAGATAAAGAGTACAGCATTTAGTCAGGAATAAGAGCAAAGCATGGATCTCCTACCTTGCGGTGGTGGGCATCAGGTTCTGTGAAACTGATGAAGTTAGAAGAGAGTTAGGGACACCCCCTGCCTCACTCAGAGGCCAGGGCAGCCTGAAGAAGCAGGCTGGAAGTCAGAGACAGAGAAAGAGAGACACTCCTCATGGATACCCAGTCGGGCTGTCGGGGTCTGATTCCAGACACACAGACCTTTGAGAAGCCGCTGAAGTGTAGCCTCAGCCTAGACTCTCGCAGTTGCCCATGGCTTTCCTCAGTCTCTCCCATCCAAGGAGATGCCTCTGAAAGGGAATCCTGGCCTCCAGTCAGGTGACTTTCCAGGCTCCCAAGGGAGACACAGGGGAACCTGTCACTTGAGACTGAGAACATCAGCCGAACTAGTCCCATTTAAGTGGCTGACGAGTGCCCGATGCTGTGTGCCATAGACGGCTTCTTTCTATAAGGACAGTGAAAGACAAGGCAGGCTTGGATAACTCACCTCTGAAGCTATCCCGGATGAGCCCCCAAAAATGATGCCGGGGTTCTTGTTTGGGGATTCAAAGAATGAACTTAGCAAACACCCTAGGTAGGAGAGCCAGGGAGAGGATTTTATTTAGAGATAAAGTGAGTGGACAGAACTCCTGGTTCATGCCAGGAGGGAACAAGAGAGCCCTGTGCACATAATTTTGACAAATTGTAAGGCTGTTTAACATTCCTTGAGGAAGTACTTTCCATTGGAATCTTTCTGAAGGAGCTTGTAAGTTTAAGGAAGGTACAGGAAAAGCAAACTTTCCCTGTCTGCCACAGCTAAAGTAATTGTAAAAAAACAATCTTTAAGATCAATGATAGCCATGTCCCAGTCTTTCGGAACCATAGCCGGAGAAGGGAGGCCTTGTTGTAAAGGCCCCATAGGTTTACAGACTGCATTATGTGTCTTTAGTCATGTAAGAGTCTCCATTTTCCAGACTTCTTTATTACAAATACAGGGGAACTCCACAAGCTTGTGGAAAATTCTGATCTATCTTACTGAAGCTGTTCTTGAACTAATGTGTGGAAAGCTGCCAGTTTTTCTTTATTGAGGGGCCATTGATCCACCCAAACAGGTACAGGGATAATGTTTCCCTGTCTGTGAGCCTTTTTGAAATCTCTTAATACATTAGTCCAATCAGCTTGTCTGAGGGTTCCTTCTGGCAGCAATCAGTAACAATGTTTTTTAATAAATTTATGAAATTGCGTAAAATCTTCTTTAGAAATTTTCACTCCTGATGTTTTTAGGAGGGCATGGAGTAATTTTAAGTAATCCTCCAGATTATCTGCTTTAGTTTCATGTTGTCCAATTATAGTGTCCCTGTTAGGGCGCCACTTGTCAGCTCCCCCCTGCCTCTGACCCGCAGATTTGGAGGAAAAGCGATGGAATGCTGAAGATCTGAAAGGCCAGCCAGGGGACTCAAGGCGTAACAGCACAAGAGTAATGCCGAAAAGGCACTCCTCATATTTATTGAGCAAATTAACTTAAACATCTAAAGAATTCTGAGTAGGGGGGTCAACACATGATCAACACACAATTCTTACCTGACTTTGAGTCTAACCCTAGGGCGTGATGCTCCTCAAGGACACAGAAACCATGTGAGGGCGGTCAGGAGTTGTAGGAACTGTTTTGTCTCTAATCCTTCTGTTTCTGATCACACATCAAGAGTTGTAGGAAAACCAATCAAGTCATATGTATTTGTACAATTGATTTCTATATTACTTGATTTATGTATGAACCCCACTAATCCCATACAGATATACCTTATTCTGAACTGTAACTAGAAACTAAGAGAACAATTTTAAGTGCACAGAGAATTCATGAAATGTACTATAGCATATACAACAAAGAAAACATTAATAAATTTCCCAAAAAACAAATTTTTTCAGTGTACTAATAGTAGAAATTAAAAACCCAAACAAGCTTTTATTAAACATGATTTTAAAACTCTTCAGAGAAACACAGACCAAACGTACAAATTTTTTTGAAAATAAAGATAATGAAAAAATAACATTAGAATCTAGGAGATACTGCTATTGCAGTCCAGCAAAGGAAAATGTATAGCATTAGATACAATAAAAACATTAATGTAAAATATTCTATCTTTAAAAGTCAGGAAAAAATGAAGTAACCAAGAACAAGCAAACAGATGAAATTTTAAAAGATAAAAGCAGAACTTGATGAATTAGGAGACTTCTGCCTTTGCTAGACTATGTTAGTCATATAGGCCAATACTATCCCCTTATAACTAGAAGACTCCAGATAAATCATAAGACTATATTAGTGGAGACATCAGAGAGCTACAGAAGCACCGAGAGGTAGGTGATGCACTCCCAGGAGGTTAGAGGACTTTGTCCAACGCCAGCTGATGCTTCCATTTATTTTTCCCCAGGGGCATCTGGGGGTTCTGGGTGTGAGACAGGGACCGTGGGTGTGGTCAGAGTAGGGGGAGGGCCTCCAGAAAAAGCAAGGCAGGATATTTGCAGTCAGAGCAATGTAACTACATGCAAGGAAACCCCCTACTAAAACTCTGTGTTAAACATTCAGCTCTAGAGTCATTCTTCAGTGAGATCAGTTAATATTCCCCAGATAAGGAAGAGTAGCACATGTTTTTATTATGCTAATCATTTATAATCATGTGTAAGGTTCACTTTAACATGCTAATAGGCCCAGGCCTATGTGCTGTCTTTCCTCCTTCAGATCTGATGAGGTGATTTGCAAACTGGGCAGACTAATGTAGCCTGCAGGCCCAGCCATAACACAGTAAAGGCAAGAAGGATTCCACCTTAAAGATAAGATTGCATTTTAATACCAAGAAGTTAAACGTTAGAAATTCTTAAGTTACTCTTTAGCAAACAACACCTCAGCCCACCTTGGGGACTGAGCAGATGGCCTTGTTTCATATGCCCGCAGACCAAGATGCTGGTATCTCAGGGAGAAATCATCAGAGCAGGAAGTTGCCTGGATTAAGTTAATTCTAAATGTTCAGAGACCACTTAATAAGTCCACACACCTAAGCTTTTTTACATGTTCTCGAAAAATCCTCAACTGCCTATAAAACCCCTAGACAACACACCACCACGGACCCTCTTGTCCCCTCCTGGCGTAAGCCAGGAGCTCTGTCCTGTCACTTTATCTCTAAATAAAAGCCTGTCCCTTGCTCTCCTACCTTGAGTGTTTGTGGAGCTTATTCTTCAGCTTCGTGAAGAAGAATCCCGGTATCAGGTGAAAGCTAAAAATTAGGCTTGGCATATTCAGAGGGCCTCTGTTGAGGGCATGATAAACTGGCAATGGTTTTAAAGATTGTTTAAGTCTTTAAAGGTTGTATGACAAATAGGAAATTTGAGGGGTCAAACACTAAAGCAGTATCCCTCAAAAACATTCGATGAATTCTGCAGCTGTACAAGACTGAGCTGAACAGAAAGCGTAAAAGACTGAGTAAAATCTCCCACAGCCAATGGCACTAAAGAAACAATAACCAGTCAGGAAAAGGCATCCATTTCAAGCATTCAAATGGTATCTCCCTTAAAGTGTTTGCCAGATTTTAAAAGTACATGAGGCATTAGGTTCAAGAACTAGACTGGAACATTCTAAGGGTGGAGTTGAACCCCCGTCTTGCAGGTCTGTGGAGACGAAGTTGTGCCAGGCCCTAGTCAAGAGCCCAGGAAGGCCCTGCGGTCAGAACAAGGGCATGCCAGTCAGGGCGGCGTCCGAATGGAACAGCCCTGGCCCAGATCAACTTCCAATTAGATTAAGTTCACTAGCCCCCAACCCTGAATGCCCGAGAAAAAAGGGGACAGAGTCTCTCTCTAATGAAAGATATAGTATCATCTGTAATATTTATAGTTTTCACATTAAAAATCTAGCATACAATAAAAAATTGCTAGACATGTGGAGAGGTAAGAAATTTGACCAATATTAAAAGGAAAAAAGAGATATTGGAGTTATCAAAAAGTGATTTTAAAGTAAGTATGGATAATAAAACAGTGGCAAAATTGTAATCTATTTTAAAAATCAAATGGACATTCTAAAATTGAAAAATTAAATATCTATATTAAGAATGGATGGACATGAAAAGTAATTCAGATACATCCAGAAGACAGGTTAAGAAAAAAAAGGCTAAGTAGAAAGGAAAAGAAATAATGGGAAAAAGAGTTGACTATAAAGGACATGTGGGACACTCAAAAGATCTAACATATGTAAAATTTGAGCCCAGAATTTAGAGGGAATGAGCAAGAATGAAAGAATAAGGCAGAATAAATAGGTAAAGAAACAAGAGCCAAGAAATTTCTGCAACTTTTAAAAAATTAAAAACCAAAAAAATCTTAACCTGCAGATCCAAGAAGCTCAGTTCATCCAAAACAGGCTAAAAATAAAGAAAACAACACAGATGCATGTCATTGTAAAACTGTACAAAACCCAAAACCTAATGAAAATCCTGAAAGTTGACACATAAAAAAACATATTAACTTCAAAAGTATGACACTGTAACAGCTAACCTCTCAATGGGAACAGTGAGTGCCACAGGCGGAACATACTGCAAAACTAGGAAAGGTAAGAAGTCTGCCAACTTAGAATTCTTTACCAGCAGAAACATCTTCCAAAGATGAAGGAAGAAGAAGTATTCAGAAAAACAAGCCAAAAAATTGGGGGAATTTTTAGCAGTAGACACACACTAAAAGAAAAGAAAATGAAAGGGAAATCTTTAGGCAAAAAGAAATTGGTACCATATGGAAAGATAAAAATAACAGGAAGGAGTCAAGAAAACCAGAAATTTTCATATGTGATTAAATATAACCACATATACAAAAGCAATTATTGCACATCTTATAGAGTTTAAATTATACACAGAAATAAAATGCAAAATAACAATAAAACAAATGATGGAGTATTATAGGGGTTCTAAGTTTTCAAATAGTAATTTGTATTAGATTGGAATAAGTTAGGGATACATACTATAATCATCAGTGCAATCACTAAAAGAATAATAAAATAATATATAACTAACAAATGATAAGAGAAAAAGAGAATTAAAAATATTTGATTAATCCACAAGAAGCCAAGAGAAGGAAAAAAAATAGGACAAATAGAAAATTAGTAATCAAAAGGAACAAAAATTCCAATTATACTATAAGTAAGTCATAGGGATGAAAGCACAGCATAAGGAATAGTCATAATATTGTAGTATCTTCATATGCTGACAGATGTAGGTAACTGTTGAATCACTGTTGTATACCTGAAACCAATATATTATTGTATATCAAATATAATTCACTAAAGAAAAATTTTAAAGGAGAAGAAAGTAAAAAAAGAAAGTACATCTAACTCCTGTCATATCAGGAACTTATGTGTGTGTGTGTTTGTAGTTCTAAATATTCCATGTAAAATACAAAAACTGGCAGATTAGATTTAAGATAAAAAGTAATTACGCACTATTACACATGAGACATATGTTAAATATAAGAACACAAAACAGTTGAAGAAACACTATAAATAAAAGGCTGGCAAACACTAACCAAAAGAAAGTTTCTTTAGCTATGCTAATATCAGACCAAATAGGATTTAAAGCAAAAAGTTCTATTAAGCTAAACAAGGATATGTCCTAATGATATGGGAGTCAATCCAGCAAAAATGATGTCTCAACCCTAAATCCATATGTACTAATAGAAGAGATTCAAAACATGTAAGGTAAAAACAGAAAGAATCGGAAAGAATAGAAAAATCCAGGATCATAAAGGGAAAATCTGACATACACAATTTCAATGATGATGGTTAATTTTATTTAGTATGTGATACTTTGTAAAATGCACTTACTAAATTTTAACATTGAAATCTGAAAATACATACTTGCACACAAACCCACCTCCAAAACATAACTATGTTCAAAGATAAAGTTATTGTGCTTTGAGTTTTCTTCCTTTTCTCATTTTCACAGAAAAATTACAATAAAAATTGTGGTGTTTGGAGCTAGAAGAAACTGTAGGATTCTGTTCACCACTCTGCACTTTTACTCATGGGGAACTGAGGCTCAGAGAAGTAAAGAACAAGCAATTAAAGAGTATGAGGAGAGGCCCAGGTCCTGTGTCTGCTCACCATTCAGTCCTTGCTCTACAATACATGCTCTACCTCTGCAGTTGCTTAAGGACAGAACAAACCCAGAGTCGTCTTAATAATAAGTATCAGAGCTTATCATCTCCTAATGCATAAAACATATATCCTTTTTATCTTATTTATACCAATAAAAGACACAAAAGAAACAATCTTGTGGATTAATCAAATGTTTTGCCATTTCTATAGACATTTGAAATTTTAGAAACAAGTATTTAAGGTTATTGTTCATAAATAGGGCATCAAATAATTTAAATGAATTTAGGTATTAGTGTCATATTTTTTAAAGCCACAGTAATGAGAAAATTAAAACCAATGAACTAATAATGATTTTAATATTTTTCAAGATAGCCCTAAGATCTCAATTATTATCTTTATTCAGCAGGTCCTCAGTAAGCATCGCGCCACATCCTAGTTACTGCTGGCGATGCTCAGCCACCTGGTTCCTGCCCCAGTGTTATTCACATTCTAAAAAGACAGTGAAATATCTAATAAAATGAATAGTCTTAAAATTCATGTTCTAGCCAGGAGGGATTAAGAGGATCTGCAATTACCGTCCCTCAGTAAACAATTAGAAAACAGGACACATATTTCATTAAAAGAACAATTTTGGGACATTGGAAACAGGTGACCAGGACTTTTTTCTGAAAGAAAGAAACAAATGAGGTGAACCTACCACTGATCAGCACTCCTACGAGGCAGTTTTCAGACAGCAGCCCAGGAAAGGGAGCCCACGCAGAGCCCAATAACCCGAACCACTTAAGGAGAAAGGGACTGACTTTGGGAATGGCAATGCAGCTAGAATGTATGACGTAAATTTCCAGAGAGAAAAAAAGTACACAGAAAAGAATTCTAGAAATCTGTATAAAGGTCTGAGAATCTCCAAAATCTATCTGCATATGCATAGCAAAACACACCAGAAAATCCAGGCAAAAAAAAAAATGCCAAGACGTAATACTAGTGAGCAGTAAGAGAACCAGGTCTCAGTGCTCACACAAGGCCTTGTGTGAATCATTAGAGTTCCCACTAGCCAGACAAAAGAGGCGGCCCTGAACAGGCAGTGTGCCTTTGGTGAAAAGCACGCAGAAGGGCAATATCTTAGATCTGGAACAGTATTATTTCTTCAATGAAGGCAATTCTAAACATGCCTTAAAAGAGCTTAAAAACAATCCTCTAAAATGTCAATATAACCTACAAGTAACTTTATACACTCACAGTTAATATACTATGACAAGCAAAATTTCAGCCATGTAGCTAGGAAACTGGAGATGTTTAAAACATGGTAAATGAAATTCATACATATTGGAATCATGCAAAGGGATGACTGCTTGTAGTTCACATCTATATCTACAACAGTAACTACAGAAAGAGAAAGATATACATTGAAACAAACAGACAAATATACAGACCATATGTTAACTATGATTATCTCTGTTCTTGTGGTTATGGCTAATTTCTATTCTTTCTTTGGGCTTTTCTGTAAATTTCAGTTTTTATACAATGAAGATCTAAATGCAACATTCATGTAAAAAGAAACAACAAGTAAGTGGAGGGGAAAAGATAGTGGAATAGGAAGGAAAAGCAGAAATCTTCTCCCACAGAGACACCAAGGAAGCAACTCTGGCAAATACAACTAACCCTGAAAACAAGCCTGAAGGCTGCAGAACGGCCATCTCACCTGGAAAAGAAGAGAAGACTACACAGAGAAGCGTAAAGTGGTAAAGCTACAACTGAGTAGGACATAAGCCATTCTCCATTCCAAGCCACAAGCAGGAGGGAGAGGAATGGAGCAGGGAGGGGATCAGTACACAGGAATTCTGCACACCTGGCTCTGGAGATCTGCTCTGGGAATACAAGTCCATACTGCTCTGGAATTGGGTGATTAACAGGGCTGGAAACCAGAAAGAGTTGGATCAGTATGGGAGGCTGAGACTCCTGTTGCTAGTGGAGGACAGGCATGCTCCCTAGGTCCCACTGAGACCAAACACAGAGGTAGGGTGTGAAAGATTTACCAGCAGCGGGAAGTGTGCTGGAGGGATGAGGCTAGGAGGGAGCCCTCTCCAGAAGAATAAGGGCAGGTGGACAATGCCTCCCCAGCCCTCCCTCAGCCCAGCCCACTTCATGCTCCCGTGCACACCTGCCACACCAGCCAGGCAGGGCCGTCATTTCTACTGAGCAGCCCTGCCCACAATATTCACCACAGAAGTGCCACCTCTGAGCTCACAAAGGTCCCCCTGAGGCAAGCTGTAAGCCTAGGCAGACTGACTTCAGACACTGCAGGCAGACAGGCAAAGAGGGGGCCCTACCCACAGCTCAACAAAAGCAACTATGGCTCCACCAAAAAGGAGAACCAGGCACTGGTGTGCAAAGAGTCTTGAGCTTCTGGGCACCACAGGACACCTTCTTCATAAAGCGATTACTCTCTAGACCAGGAGGCATAAAGGATCTATCTAATGTGAAGGAAGAAACACAGAAACCCAGACAAAATGAGGAGGCATAGTAACATGTTAAAAAAAAAAACTAACAAAAAAAGACAGGTAAGTCGCCAGAAAGAGGATAAATGAAACAGAGATCACTGATCATCTTGATAAATATTTCAAAGTAACATGCTCAATACCTGAATAAAAGAATTAATGATCTCAGGAAGAACCTCAACAAAGAGACAAAACATATGAAAAAGAACCACTCAGAGCTGAAAACTACAGAAACTGAATGAAAATTACAGTGAGGGAATGAATAACAGATTATTGCAAATAGAGGAGTCAACCAGTGAGACGGAAATTAGAGAACAGGAAAACAACAAAGCTGAGAAACAGAGAGAAAAAAGAATCTCCAGAAACAAGAGGATCCTAAAAGAGCTGTCAGCTCCAAATAAAACAGTATTTTCATAAGAGGGGTCCAAGAATGAGGAGAGACAAAGGAGTACAAAGTCTCTGAAGAAATAATTGCTGAAAACCTCCCTACTCCAGGGAAGGAAACAGATGCCCAGGTCCATCCAGGAGGGGTTGAGAACCCCTAACAAAAGGAATCCCAGGAAGACAACGTGAAGATACATAATAATTAAAATGACAAAATGAAGAATAATAAATGAAGGATATTAAAAACAGCCAGAGAAAGGCAAAAAAACTACTTATAAGGGAAACCCCATCAGGCTATCACCAATTTCTCAGCAGAAATTTTACAGGTCAGGGGGGGCATGAAATAGTTAATGTATTGAAACAGAAGGAACTTCAGCCAAGAATCTACCCATCAAGGTCATTATTAAGAAGTGAAGGAGATATTAAAAGTTTCTCAGCTAAATGAAAGTTAAAAGATTTCACTAGCACTAAACCAGCCTTACAAGATATGTTAAAGGTTCTTCAGTAAATGGAAATGTTCTTAAGCCTAAATATATTTCATCACTGAAAATAAACCCACAGTAAAGGTAGCAGACCTTTAAGGTAGTAAACCAACCAAGTATAAAGTTAAGAGAAAAAAAAAGCACAAGTAGCAAAACCAACTATACACAAAATCTGTCAAGGGATACACAAAAAATGTAGATTATGACATTTAATATACAAAGTGTGGAAGAGGTAGAAGGATAAAAAGAAGTACTTTTAGTCTGTTCAAAATAGAGTAACCATCAACTTAATATGGACTAGTATATAGTTAGGAAACTATCCATGAAACTTATGGCAACTGCAAACCTAAAGCCTATCAGAGATACAGAAAACATTAAAAAGAAATCCAATCACACCACCAAAAAAAAATTAAATAGCAAGAGTACAAGGGAGGAAGAAAGGAACAGAGAGGAACTATAAAAACAACCAGAAAACAATTAATAAAATGGCAATAAGTTAATTACCTTAAATGTAAATGGACTGAATGCACCAAGCAAAAGACACAGGGTGGCAGAATGCATAAAGAAACAAAACCCATCTATATGCTGCCTATAAGAGACTCATTTCAGACCTAAAGACATACATAGACTGAAAGTGAAGGGATAGAAAAAGATGTTTCATGCAAGTAATAGGGAGAAAAAAGCAGGAGTAGCAGTACTTACATGAGACAAAATAGACTTCAAAACAAAGAAAGTAACAAGACAATAAAAGGATATCACATAATGATAGAAGGGTTATTCCAACAAGACAACAAAACAACTACAAGTATCTATGCTCCCGACACAGAAGCAACTAAATATGTAAAACAAATACTAACAGAACTAAAGGGAGAACAGACTGCAACTCAATCATATTAGGAGGAGACTTTAACACCCCACTTATATCAATGGACAGATCATCCAAACAGAAAATAAGTAAGAAAACAGAGGCACGGAACAACACATTATCAGATGAACTTAACAGATATATATAGAACATTTCACCCAAAAGCAGCAGGACATACATTTTTCTCAAGTGCACATGGAAGGTTCTTTAGAATAGATCACATACTAGGACACAAAAAGAGCCTCAATAAATTTAAAAAGATTGAAATTGTATCAAGCAAATTCTCAGACCACAATGGTGTGAAACTAGAAATAAACTACACAAAGAAAAAAACACACAAACACACAGAGGCTAAAGAACATGCATCTAAATAATCAATGGACCAATGAACAAATTAAACTGGAAATCTATCAATACATGGAAACAAATCAAACAAACAAACAACAATCCAAAACTTGTGGGATGCTATGAAAGTGGTGGAGAGAGGGAAGTACGTAGAAATACAGGCCTCCTTCAAGAAACAAGAATCCCAAATAAACAGTCTAAACTTTTAATTAAAAAGACTAGGAAAAGAAGAACAAGTGAAACCCAAACTTGGTAGAAGGAGGGACATAATAAGGATCAGAGCAGAAATAGGTAAAAGAGAGAAAAAATAAAATAGAAAAAAGTCAATGAAACACAGAGCTGGTTCTTTGAGAAGATAAACAAAACAGACAAACTCCTAGCCAGTGTTATCAAGATAAAAAGAGAACACAGAATCAGAAATGAAAAAAAAAATAGTTACAACTGACACCACAGAAATACAAAGAATTATTGGAAAATTCTATGAAAAATTATATGCCTATAAATAGGACAACTTAGCAGAAATGGACAAGTTCCTAGAAAAGTACAACATTCCAAGACAGACACATGAAGAAACAGAAAATCCAAACAGACCTATTACCAGTAATGAAGTTCAATTGGTAATCAAAAACCGCTCAACAAACAAAAATCAATACCAGATGGCTTCACAAGCTAAATTCTACCAAATATTAAGAGAAGAGCTAGTACCCATCCTTCTTAAAGTATTCCATAAAATAGAAGAGGGAATACTTCCAAACTCATTCTATGAGGCAGACATCACTCTAAAACCAAAACCAAAGAAAGACACCACTAAAAAAGAAAATTACGGACCAATATCCCTGATGAACATAGATGCAAAAATCCTCAACAAAATATTAGCAACCCAAACTAAAAAATACATCAACAGGATCATCCATAATGAGCAAGTGAGATTTATTCCAGGGATGCAAGGATGGTACAATTTTGGTAAATCAATATGGTTCACACCATATTAACAAAAAGGCGAATAGAAACCAACTGATCATTTCATTAGATGCTGAAAAAGCATCTGACAAAATTCAACATCCACTCACAATAAAAACTCTCAACAAAATTGGTATACAGAGAACACAGCTCAACATAATAAAGGCCATATATGACAAACCCAGAGACACCATCATACTGAACAGCAAAAAGCTGAAAGCTTTTCCTCCAAGATCAAGAACAAAGACAGGAAGTCCACTCTCATCAACTTTATCCAACATGGTACTGGACGTCCTAGCAACTGCAATCAGACAACACAAAGAGATAAAAGGCAACCAACTTGGTAAGGAACAAGTTAAACTGTCACTGTTTGCAGATGACATGATATTATACTAGAAAAGTCTAAAGAATCCACAAAAGAACTTCTAGATCTAATAACTGAATTCAGCTAAGTTGCAGGATACAAAATAATACACAGAAGTCGAGTTCCGGGAAGATGGCGGCATGAATGGAGCGGCAGAATTTTCCTCCCAATATTATATTTATCCACGAAAACACAGCAAATGCAACTGTTCCTAAAAGAGAGACCAGAACACACAGGAAAGCGCACACAGTGCAGACACACCTGAGAGGACTCGGCAGCAGGCGAGGCGGGTAAGAAACACAACCGCGACCAGGCAGAACCCGAGCACTCCCCCACCCCAGCGCACCGGCAGGAGGAGAGGATTCAGAGCCGGGAGGGAGTGGAAGTGCAGGCCCAGGAGATAACCAGCCCCGGATCGGCCCCAGGAACGCAGGTGAACAAAGCGCACTGTGGCGGAGACTGGAGAGACGGAGGGCGCAGGGTCTCAGCAGGAACGTAACTATTTGCCCGTGGCTGGCTCAGGGAAGGAGAAAAGAGAAGGAAAAAAAAGGAGAAAAGCGCACACTTTGTTTTGCAGTGGTCTTAAAGAGACGGGAGTCCAGCAGGGAACCAAATCGCTGTGGGATACTCAGCCCAGCAGGCTGGGAGACCTGGGGAGTGTCGGACCTCATAGTGGGCGACTGGGAAAGGGTAGCCATAACTAGAACTCCCACAGAACTCAACAGCCTCCCATTCATTTTCACCCCGGCCATGCGGAGCAGCACGGCCATGGTTCTGGAAGAGTGGAGCAACAGCACCATCTACAGCATTCACACAGAAACCACTCTCAGGGGGCGGTTTTTTTTTTTTTAGCTGTTCCTCTTTTTCTTTTCTTTCTTTTCCTTTCTCTCTCTCTTTTTACTTTTTTTATTACAAGTAGCATTAAAAAATTTTTTTTCTTTTCTTTTTCTATTTCTCTCCTTTCTTCTCTTACCTTTTTAAAGTCATAAAGAGCCCAGCTGACATATATGACAGCTACCAACAACCAATTCTATAGTCATGAGAAGACAGAAGAATATGATACAGACAAAGCTTCAGACAAACAGCACCCCTGAGAGAAAATCTGAAGGAATGGACATACACAGTCTTCCTGAAAAAGAATTCAGAATAAAAGTCATAGCATTGCTGATGGATCTACAGAAAAATGCGCAAGAGCTGAGGGAGGAAGTGAGGGAAGTGAGGAAAGACAATTCAGAAAAGAGACAAGCCATCGACGGGCTCAACAGCAGATTGAATCACGTTCAAGATACGATCAAGGAATTACAAGACAGGGAACAGGAATACAAAGAAACCGAGGCACAGAGAGATAAAAGGATCTCTAAGAATGAAAGAATATTAAGAGAACTGTGTGACCAATGTAAACGGAGCAATATTCGCATTATAGGAGTACCAGAGGAATAAGAGAGAGAAAAAGGGATAGAAAGTGTCTTTGAAGAAATAATTGCTGAAAACGTTCCCACACTGGGGAAGGAAATAGTCTCGCACTCCATGGAAGCCCACAGATCACCCAACACAAGGGACCCATGGAAGACAACACCAAGACACATAATCATTAAGATGGCAAAGATCAAAGATAAATACAGAGTATTAAAGGCAGCTAGAGAGAGACAAAAGATCACCTACAAAGGAAAACCCATCAGACTGTCATCAGACTTCTCAAAAGAAACCTTACAGGCCAGAAGAGAATGGCATGATATATTTAACGTAATGAAACATAAGGGCCTCGAACCAAGAATACTGTATCCAGCACAATTATCATTTAAATATGACGGAGGGATTAAACAATTTCAAGACAAAGGAAAGTTGAGAGAGTTTGCCTCTCATAAACCACCACTCCAGGATATCTTAAACGGACTGCTCTAGAGGGAAACACCCCTAAGGCTAAAAAGATGTCACCAAAGAAAATAAAATCATAGCAAAGAAAGCAGACCATCCAAATACTAACTAAAGGCAAAGAATAAAACACCTAATATATAAAGAAAGGAGGAGGAAGAATAGGAAGGGAGAGATAAAGAAACATCAGACGGCGTTCACAATAACTTAACAAGAAAGTTAAGGTAGATTCTCAGATAGTAAAGAAGCAACCCTTGAACCTTTGGTAACCACGAATCTAAAGCCAGCAATGGCAATAAGTACATATCTATCAATAATCACCCTAAATGTAAACGGACTGAATGCACCAGTCAAAAGACACAGAGTAAAAGAGTGGATAAAAAAGCAAGACCCATTTATATGCTGCTTACAAGAGACTCACCTCAAACCCAAAGATATACACAGACTAAAAGTGAAGGGATGGAAAAAGATATTTCATGCAAACAACAAAGAGAAAAAAGCAGGTGTTGCAGTACTTGCATCAGATAAAATAGACTTCAAAACGAAGAAAGTAGAAAGAGATAAAGAACGACATTACATAATGAAAAAGGGGTCAGTCCAACAAGAAGATATAACCATTATAAATATATATGCACTGAACACAGGAGCATCAGCATATGAGAAACAAAATACTAACAGAAGTGAAGGAGGAAATAGACAGCAATGCAATTATTCTAGGAGATTAACACACCACTCACTCCAAAGGACAGATCAACCAGGCAGAGGATACGTAAAGACACAGAGACACTGAACAACACACCAGAACAGATGGACCTAACAGATATCTACAGAACTCTGCACCCAAAAGCAGCAGGATACACATTCTTCTCAAGTGCACATGGAACATTTTCCAGAATAGACCTTATACTGGGCCACAAAAAGAACCTCAGTAAATTCAAAAATATTGAAATCTTACCAACCAACTTCTCAGATCACAAAGGTATAAAACTAGAAATAAATTTTAGAAAGAAATCAAAAAGGCTCACAAATACATGGACACGTAACAACATTCCCCTAATGAATCAATGGGTTAACGACCAAATCAAAACAGAAATCAAACAATATATGGAGACTAATGACAACAACAACACAAAGCCACAACTTCTGTGGGATGCAGCGAAGGCAGTCTAAGAGGAAATTATATTGCAATCCAGGCCTACTTAAAGAAGGAAGAACATTCCCAAATGAACAGTCTAAAGACACAATTATTGAAATTGGGAAAAGAAGAATAAATGAGGCCCAAAGTCACCAGAAGGAGAGACATAATAAAGATCAGAGAAGAAATAAATAAAATTGAGAAGAATAAAACAATAGAAAAAAATCAATGAAACCAAAAGCTGGTTCTTTGAAAAAATAAACAATATAGATAAACCCCTAGCCTGACTCATTAAGAGAAAAAGAGAATCTACACACATAAACAGAATCACAAATGAGAAAGGACAAATAACGACAGACCCCACAGAAATACAAAGAATTATAAGAGAATATTACGAGCATCTATATGCTAACAAGCTGCAAAACCTAGAAGAAATGGACAACTTCTTAGAAAAATACAGCCTTCTGAGACTCACCAAGCAGGAAACAGAAAAACTAAACAGACCAATCACGAGCAAAGAAATTGAATCGGTAATCAAAAAACTATCCAAGAACAAAACCCCCAGACCTGATGGATTCACCTCTGAATTCTACCAGACATATAGAGAAGAAATAACACCCATTCTCCTTAAAGTTTTCCAAAAAATAGGAGAGGAGGGAATACTTCCAAACTCTTTCTATGAAGCCAGCATCACTCTAATACCAAAACCGAGCAAAGACCTCACCAAAAAAGAAAATTACAGACCTATATCCCTGATGAACGTAGATGCAAAAATACTCAACAAAATATTAGCAAACCGAATTCAAAAATACATCAAGAGGATCATACACCATGATCATCTCCATAGATGCTGAAAAAGCATTTGACAAAATTCAGCATCCATTCATGATTAAAACTCTCAACAGAATGGGTATAGACGGCAAGTACCTCAACATCATAAAGGCTATATATGACAAACCCACAGCTAACATCATACTTAGTAGCGAGAAGCTGAAAGCTTTTCATCTAAGATCAGGAACATGACAGGGGTGCCCACTCTCTCCACTGTGATTCACCATAGTACTGGAAGTCCTAGCCACGGCAATCAGACAAAGCAAAGACATACAATGCATCAAGATTGGTAGAGAAGAAGTCAAATTGTCACTATTTGCAGATGACATGATACTGTACATAAAATACCCTAAAGACTCCACTCCAAAACTACTAGAACTAATATCTCAATTCAGCAGTTTCAGGATATAAAATTAACACATGGAAATCTGTTGCTTTCCTATACACTAATGATGACCTAACAGAAAGAGAAATCAGAAAAACAATTCCATTCACAATTGCTTCAAAAAGAATAAAATACCTAGGAATAAACCTAACGAAGGAAGTGAAAGACCTGTACTCTGAAAACTACAAGACACTCCTAGGAGAAATTAAAGAGGACACTAACAAATGGAAATGCATCCCATGCTCTTGGCTAGGAAGAATAAATATTGTCAAAATGGCTATACTCCCTAAAGCAATCTACAGATTCAATGCAATCCCTATCAAACTACCAACAGCTTTCTTCAATGACCCGGAACAAATAATTCTAAAATTCATATGGAACCACAAAAGACCCCGAATAGCCAAAGCAATCCTGAGAAGGAGAGGTCGAACACAGGGAATTATGCTCCCTGACTTCAAGCTCTACTACAAAGCCACAGTAATCAAGACAATTTGGTACTGGCACAAAAACAGACCCAGAGACCAGCGGAACAGAATAGAAAATCCAAACATTAACCCAAACACCTACAGTCAATTAATATTTGATAAAGGAGCCTTGGATATACAATGGGGAGATGACAGCCTCTTCAGCAGCTGGTGTTGGAAAAACTGGACAGCTACATGTAAGAGAATGAAACTGGACTACTGTCTAACCCCATACACAAAAGTAAACTTAAGGTGGATCAAAGACCTGAATGTAAGTCATGAAACCATAAAACTCTTAGAAAAAAACATAGGCAAAAATCTCTTGGACATAAACATGAGCGACTTCTTCATGAACATATCCCCCCGGGCAAGGGAAACAAAAGCAAAAATGAACAAATGGGACTATATCAAGTACAAAGCTTCTGTACTGCAAAGGACACCATCGGTAGAACAAAAAAAACATCCTACAGTATGGG
>JAQQAC010011087.1:28873913-28931413 GCA_029783875.1 Phataginus tricuspis | reverse complement strand
AAAAATTAAGTTTCTTAACAAACAGACAAGAACTCAGCCCACCTTGGGAGCAAAGCAGGCAGCCTTGAGTGATATGCTCCCAGACCAGGAAGCTGCTATCCTGGGAGGAAATCAGAGCAATAAAATTCTCGTAAATAACGAAGAAGACTAATAAGAAACTTAATGTCTCTTCAAAGATAAACATTTTGGGATCACTTAGCAGGTGTACATCTCTAGGTCTTTGTCTCTCAACTGCCTATAAAACCCCTAGACAACGCACCACCCCAGGGCTCTCTTGTCCCCTCCTGGCCTGAGCCGGGAGTGCTGTCCTCTCATTTTATCTCTAAATAAAAGCCTCTGCCTTGCTCTCCTAAAAAAAAAAAAAATCTAAAAATAGAAATACCATTTGACCCAGGAATTCCACTGCTAGGAATTTACCCTAAGAATGCAGGAACCCTATTTCAAAAAGACATATGTACCTGTATGTTTATCGCAGCACTATTTACAGTAGCCAAGAAATGGAAGCAATCTAAGTGTCCATCAGCAGATGAATGGATAAAGATGTGGTACATATACACAATGGAATATTATTCAGCCATAAGAAAGAAACAAGTCCTACCATTTGCAACAACATGTATGGAGCTGGAGGGTATTTTGCTCAGTGAAAGAAGTCAGGCAAAGACAAATACCAAATGATTTCCCTCATTTGTAGAGTATAACAATGAAGCAATACTGAAGGAACAAAACAGAAACAGACTCACAGACTCCAAGAAGGGACTAGCGCTTACCAAATGGGAGAGGTGGGGGAGGGGAGTGTGGAGAGAGAGTGAGAAGGGGATTGAGGGGTATTATGATTAGTACACATGGTGTGTGTGGGATCATGGGGAAGACAGTGTAGCACAGAGAAGGCAAATAGTGACTCTGTGGCATCTTACTACACTGATGGGCAGTGACTGCAATGCGGTATGGGAGGGAGATGATAATATGGGTGAATGTAGTAACCACGTTGTTTTTTCATGTGAAACCTTCAAAAGAGTGTATATCAATGATACCTTAGTAAAAAAAAGAAAATTTGAAACAAAAAAATATATATTTGAAAAGCAAATGCCACAACAGATATTTGTGCTCATTCGTTCATTGATTATTTCGTCCATACTAGTGATGTTGCAGGTGCTGGCTTACAGTGCTGAATGTGACACAGATGACCCTGCTATTGAGGAGCTTGGGTCTCTGTGAGTAGAGACACAAAGTTGACAAAAAAGCAAAAAAATATCAAAGAGTGTTAAGGGCCACATTAAAAATAAAACTGGGTGATCTCATAGTGAGTAAGCATTTTAACTGGGGGGTGGGGAAGGTCTCCCAGAGAAAGTAAGATTTAGACTGAAACTAAACAAGAGGGCCCAGCCACGCCAAGGTGAGGGGAGAGCCTTCTAGGCAAAGGGAACTTTGTGTGAAGATCCAAAGCGGACATCAGCTGGACGAGCTGGAGAAAGAGGACAGCCACTGCCGCTGAAGGACACAGGTGGAGAGCAGGCAGGACGACACGGGGTGGAAGACAGACGTGAGGGGCAGATGATGTGAGCTTTTGTAAGTCTGGGTAAAGAGGTTTAGTTTCATTTTCAATAGGATGTTAAGCTTCTTAACAGGCTAGTGAATATGATTGTTAAGTATAATTAGGAATATACATCCTAATATATATAGCTGTTGGGTCACTATGTTGTACACCTAAAACCAATGTAATATGACATACCAACTATACTTCAATAAAAAATACTCGAAAACCTGGCTGCTATATAGAGCACAGGCAGTAGGGAAGATGAAAATAGAAGCAAGAGATGAGTCAGAACAGCTGGTAGCAGTCCAGGCGAGATGTACTGGTATGGTGATGACGTGGACACAGTGGCAGTAACTGGAGATGGAAAAAAGTCGGCAAATAGAGGTTTAGGAGGTTTAGGAGAAAAAGAATGATCCCAGATTATATATGACACAGGTGAAGAGAGGTTTGTCTTACAGAGATGGAGAGAGCTCTGGAGGCGGCAGCTAGGGTACGTGTGAGCAAGGGCAGTGGGCACAGGATCAAAGACATATGTGGCTGCGTGAAGTCTGAGATACTGCAGAGCACGTATGTGGAGATTTCAATTGGGCAGTTGTGCACAAGACTCTGAGGGTCAAAGTTAAGATCAAGTTTGGAGATAAAAGATCTGGAAGTCTGCAACAGAGTGTTATCAGATTACAGATGACACACTCAAAAAGGATGGTGTTGCCACAGAGTGAGACAGATGAGCGGTGGAGTCACACTTGTCTGTAGGTTGGCAGCTTTGGTGTCGGGAGGATAAAGCTTAGGGCAGCCGGGCACCGGGGGCAGTGGTTTTAGAGATTAGAATCAAACACATGAAGCAACACAGAGTCCCAGTTGAGAGACAGTCAATTAATTTAAAGAGACCGGTCAATATAGCTCTGTGTTTTTCTCCAAGAGATTTTAATTTATCAGGCACTGGTGAGGCAGAGGAGGAAAGACAGTGAAAGGAGAGCTTCTTGGAAGCTGTGGCTCTGACAGATGAGTAAGAGACAAGGAAGGAGCCCGGAAATCTGGCTGTTTTCAAGAGCATAGAATGGATAGGTCATGGAGCTGAGAAAGGGAAGTGGAGACAGAGGCAGGCAGGTGGGCTGGCTGATGGTCTGACAGCTCCCTGGGGCTGAAGACCTCCTGAGAGACTATAGCAGCTGAGCCAGAAGGATGGGAGGGACACTAAGAGAATGGGCTGCTTCAAGCAGGACTGGGAAGGCAGTTCACTTATGAGGGGCACAAGGTCGGAACGTGTCCACAGACATGTGTGTGCAGGGGACGCAACAGAAGATTTGAAGTCACAGAGCTGAGGTTCTGAAGGGCACCAAGAACGATGACAGCGGCAGTCATGGGAAGGAAGTGAGCCAGATTCCACCGCGAGGTCTCTAGGCACAGGCGGTACTGACACTTGGGCCACGGATAATTCCTGCTGCGGAGCTGTCCTGTGTGCACTTGGCTCTTCAGCGCATTCCTGGACTCTGCCCTCTAGAGAGAGCTGGCACCCCACCCAGACTTTCTGCTGCAGCCCTGCTGGGCTGGTCACAGGTATGAGAAGGGGCGACTCCTGCAGACTCTCCGCTCAAGAGTCAAGGGCAAAGCCCACTGAGGGCCCTTGTTCTCATGCGGCTTGGAGGTGACTGAGAAAGGAAGTCCCACCCAGAGTGGATACCCAGATACTCTGCTGTCTCCCCACTCTGTGGTGGGGCATACGGAGAAAGTCTCCAGGTGAGCCCCATGTGCTATCCACAGACAACACAAAAGCTTACTCTTACTTGTTCTCTTGAAACTGGGCCTTCACGAAAGAATCCAGGGGAAACGGAACAGGATTCAGAGACCTTCTTTTTCTCTGTGTGGACCAAGGAAGATACACTGGGGCTTTTCTTCTTTAGGCTCAAAACCTGCAGGGCTTTGCACTAGTCTATTTTTTATATCTTAACGTAAATATGGCTTTCTGGGCTTCGTTCCCTCTTCTCTGCCGCTCCCCAAAAAGCGCATCCCAGGTTGAATTTTTTAGGCAGATAGTCCAGCCTCCTGCACAATCAAGCTTTTGGTGACACCAGGAGCTCAGAGGGGAGCCACCCTGTCGTGTGCTCTGGGATCACTGCCGAGGCCAAGGAGACAGAGGTATGAGATTCAGCCACATCTGAAAACCCACTGGGGAGGGACAGGTTTCTGGGCATATCCTAGGAGATAGCAAGGCCTACATCCAATCACTCCTTTCTCATTACCATCCCAACATAACTGGTTTACCACTGTCAATTTTTTAAGGGGCCCAAAAAAAGATATGCTCTTGAAAACAAAAATTTAGAGATTTGGGGGTTTCTTGAAGGAAGCAACTTTACATAGTAGAGGAACTCAAAGGTAAAGTCTATGATTCCTAATGCACCATACAGAGAAAAGGGAAAAAAACTCAGATGCACCAAATCCACATTACATGCATTTCCCTACATTAAAAAAATAATAACTTTCTAAAAATGTATTTCCCTAAATTAAAAAAATAGTAACTTCTAAAACAACTCATTTCTAAGCACACCTCCCACTGCTGATAGTCCCTGAGTTCCCAAAGGGCTCAAGCTAATAAAGCTTAAGAGTTCCAAGGCCCTTAGGGATGAGTGGACCACTGAACACTGCAAGAACCCCCAACATGCAATGCCTGGGCCGGGGCTGCCCCTCTCCTCACTCACTCCCTGAGCAGACTACACCACTGGGAAGAATGCAAAGACCCGGCCTTGTGTCAGCCTGTCCCCCCACTGCTGTCCAGCCAAACAGCTTTACAACACTATGTACTTTCTCAACGAAACCCTCTAAAATACTAATTATTAAAAAGTGGTTCAACTGGAGCTGTGGAGAACTATAAAATGCTTTATAGTGAAATAAAATAAAAATCCAGTGCTTCAACAGATACAGAGCATATCAGGAGACTAGACAGAGAGACATATGTGCGCAATCTCCCAGAGCACACACGTAATATATTTCAAAGGAAAACCTGTCATGGAGAGCAAAATTAATTATTTTTACAATGAAACCTAGAAATTGCCATAGCTACACAGCACAGCAGGAATTATTCACATGTGAATCATGGGGGCAGCATCAGAATAAAAAAAGAACATCATATCATATCTGCTTTGATCAATTTAGATCAAGAATCATGATGTGAATTTTAATCTAAGAAAACAACCAGTATCAGTGGATATTTTTGTCACCCACCACATACACAAACACAAAACATCCCAGCAGATTTCATAGTTAATCTCAGTTGCTGCTTCTACAAAGACTGTTTGTGTTGTTTCTCATAATCGTTTACACGGTAGGCTTATTATCAAGTATAGTAAGTGCTATTCTGCTAGTGTCCCATTATTTTTGTAACAATTTAGCACACAGTGGCTTATAGCAACACAAATTTACTGTCTTACAGTTCTGGAGGTTAGAAGTCTACGACAGGCCTCACTGACTAAAATCAAGGTGTTGGCAGGCTTCAATTCCTTCGGGAGGTTGTTTTTTGCCTCTTCCAGCTTCTAGAGGCTGTTGACATTCCTTGGCCTGTGTCACCCTACCAACCATATCATCGAGGTTACCTGTCTCACTGACAGGTCATGTTGATTGTATACCCTGAATATGACGTGACGAAAATGATGCTTCACCTCTGGCATTCTTCCCCCAAACCCATAACTGCCATGATGAGAAAAAAAAATGGACACACTCAAACTATGGGACATTCTTCAGCATGCCAGGCTGCTCAGAACGTCCAGGGTCATCAAAAACAAGAAAAGTCAGAGGAACAGCAACAGATCAGAGGAGATTAAGGAGACATGATGACTGAATATAATGTAATATTCTGGCTATGTCTCAGGAAAGAAAAATGTCACTACGGACAACTACTGATTCGACCCTTCACTGTGACAAATGTAGCAGAGTGATGCAACAGAGTCACAGGCCAACTAGGGAGGAGCAGGCAGGGAATCCTGGAAGACCTCTGTCACCTTTCCATAAATCTAAAACTATACTAACATAA
The DNA here is from genome assembly GCA_029783875.1 of Phataginus tricuspis. NCBI lineage: Eukaryota > Metazoa > Chordata > Mammalia > Pholidota > Manidae > Phataginus > Phataginus tricuspis. Next base: position 28,925,855 of record JAQQAC010011087.1, on the reverse strand, counting down.
AACAGTCTTTTTAAAGTGGACAAAGAACTAGAATATTCTTAAAATGAACCATAACCAGAGAGATTCATAGCTGAATTTCTTAAGCAGATATATTTTCTGTGAAGGGAGTTATGTTTTCCATACGTTATTCAACCTGGTAAGACAATGACACTAGTAGATTGCTTAAACTGTGTATGGTATGTATATAAATTATGTAAGATACCAAGAGTAACCACTAGGAAATCTATAAAAAGAGACACACTAAAAAACAATACAGAAAAATCAAAATGGAATTCTAAAAAATGTTCAAATGATCCACAGGAAGGCAGGAAAAAGTAAACAGAAAAACACATAAAAAGGGAAAAAAATACCTAGCACATAAAATACATCTAACACATTAAATACCAAAGGTTTAAATACACCACTGAAAAGACAGATTTGGAGAATGGATTAAGAACAAAAATGAGACTTCCAGGAAGATGGCGGCATGAGCAGGGAGGCAGAAATCTCCTCCCAAGACCATATATATTTATGAAAATACAACAAATACAACTATTCATAAAAGAGAGACCAAAAGATACAGGACAGCACACAGTCTGCATCTACACCTGAGAGGACTCGGCACCCCGGGAGGTGGGTAAGATACGGAGCCGTGACCCGGCAGGACCCGAGCACTCCCCCACCCCAGCACACTGGCAGGAGGAGAGGATTCAGAGCGGGGAGGGAGTGGAAGTACAGGCCCGTGAAATAACCAGCCCTGGTGATCTGCACCGGGAGCACCGACACATATCGTGCAGTGTATCGGAGATTGGAGAGACAGAGGGGCAGGGTCTGAGCAGGGAACGCACCAGGTCCTAGCAGCTGCTCCCCGGGACAAAAGAAAAGCGCGTGCATTTTTCAGCGGTCTTAAAGAGACAGGGGCCCAACAGAGGAGCACGATCGTCCCAGCACACTCAGCCCAGCAGGGTGGGAGTCCTGGGGAATTTCGGACCCCGTGGCTGGCGACTGGGAAAAAGTTCCCATACTGAGACTTCCCACAAAGATCAACAGCTCCCATTTGTTCCCGCCCTGGCCAGAGCTACAAAGGGCCATGCAGAGAGGTGCGGCGGCAGCTGTGGAATAGTGGAGCAACAGCGCAACTTACAGCATCCTCACAGAATCTACTCCCGGTGGGCTTTTTTTTTTCTCTTTTCTTTTTACTTTCTTTCTTATTATTCTCTTTAATTTATTTTTCTTTTTTTTATATTTTTTCTTTTTAAAAGTCTTAACGCAGCTGACATACATGGCACCTACCAGCGACCACTTCTATCGCCATGAGAAGACAGAAGAATATGGTACAAACAAACCTTACACAGACCCAGACAACACCAGAGAGGGAACCAGAAGGCATGGAAATGCACAACCTTCCTGAAAAAGAATTCAGAACAAAAGTCATAACCATGCTGATGGATCTACAGAGAAATACACAAGAACTGAGGGAGGAAGTGAGGGAAGTGAGGAAAGAAAATGCAGAAAAGACACAAGCAATTGACGGGCTTAGCAGCAGACTGGACGAGATGCAAGAGACTGTCAATGGAATAGAAATCAGAGAGCGGGAATACAAAGAAGCTGAGGCAGAGAGAGATAAAAGGATCGCTAGGAATGAAAGAATATTAAGAGAACCGTGTGACCAATCCAAACGGAACAATATTCGCATTATACGAGTACCAGAGGAAGAAGAGAAAGGAAAACGGATAGAAAGTGTCCTTGAAGTAATAATTGCTAAAAACTTCCCCATGCTAGGGAAGGAAATAGTCTCACAGTCCTTGGAAGCCCACAGGTCTCCCAACACAAGGGACCTAAGGAAGACAACACCAAGACACATAATAATTAAAATGGCAAAGATGAAAGATAAAGACAGAGTATTAAAGGCAGCTAGAGAGAGAAAAAAGATCACCTACAAAGGAAAACCCATAAGATTATCATTAGACTTCCCAACAGAAACCTTACAGGCCAGAAGAGAATGGCATGACATATTTAACATAATGAAACAGTAGGGCCTTGAACCAAGAATATTGTATCCAGCACGATTACCATTTAAATATGATGGAGGAATTGAACAATTTCCAGACAAGGGAAAGCTGAGAGAGTTTGCCTCCTATAAACAACCTCTACAGGATATCTTAAATGGACTGCTCTAGAGGAAAGCACTCCTGAGACTAAAAAGATGTCACCAGAGAAAATAAAATCATAGCAAAGAAAGCAGACCATCCAAATACTAACTAAAGGCAAAGAATAAAACACCTAGCATATAAAGAATAGAAGAGGAAGAATAAGAAGGGAGAGAAATAAAGAAACATCAGACTGTGTTTACAATGACTTAACAAGAAAGTTTGTCAGATAGTAAAGAACCTTTGGGAACCACGAATCTAAAGCCAGCAATGGCAATAAGTACATATCTGTCGATAATCACCCTCAATGTAAATGGACTGAGTGTACCAAATAAAAGACACAGAGTAATAGAATGGATAAAAAGCAAGACCCATCTATGTGCTGCTTACAAAAGACTCACTTCAAACCCAAAGATATACACAGACTAAAAGTGAAGGGATGGAAAAAGATATTTCATGCAAACAAGGAGAAAAAAGCAAGTGTTGCATTGCTTGTATCAGACAAAATAGACTTCAAAATGAAGAAAGTAGCAAGAGATAAAGAAGGATATTACATAATGATAAAGGGGTCAGTTCAACAAGAGGATATAACCATTATACATATATATGCACCCAACACAGGAGCGCCGGATTATGTGAAACAAATACTAACAGGATTAAAGGAGGAAATAGAAGGCAATACACTCATTTTAGGAGACTTCAAAACATCACAAACTCCAAAGGACAGATCAACCAGACTGACAATAAGTAAAGACACAGAGGCACTGAACAGCACACTACAACCAATGGACCTAACAGATATCTACAGAACTCTGCACCCAAAAGCAGGAGGATACACATTCTTCTCAAGTGCACACGGAACATTTTCCAGAATATACCACATACTGGGCTACAAAAAAAACCTCAGTAAATTCAAAAATATTGAAATTCTACCAACCAACTTCTCAGATCACAAAGGTATAAAACTACAAATAAATTTTAGAAAGAAAACAAAAAGGCTCAAAAATACATGAAGACTTAACAACATTCTCCTAATTTATCAATGGGTTAAAGACCAAATCAAAACAGAAATCAAAGAATATATGGAGACCTAAGAGGAAAGTATATTACAATCCAGGCCTATTTAAAGAAGGAAGAACATTCCCAAATGAATAGTCTAAAGACACAATTACTGAAATTGGAAAAAGAAGAACAAATGAGGCCCAAAGTCACCAGAAGGAGGGACATAATAAAGACCAGAGAAGAAATAAATAAAATTGAGAAGAATAAAACAATAAAAAAAAAAATCAATGAAACGAAGAGCTGGTTCTTTGAAAAAATAAACAAAATAGATAAACCCCTAGCAAGACTCATTAAGTGAAAAAGAGAATCTACACACATAAACAGAATCAGAAATGAGAAAGGAAAAATAACGACAGGCCCCACAGAAATACAAAGAATTATAAAAGAATATTATGAGAATCAATATGCTAACAAACAGGAAAACCTAGAAGAAATGGACAACTTCTTAGGAAAATACCACCTTCCAAGACTGACCAAACAAGAAACAGAAAAACTAAACAGACCAAACACCAGCAACGAAATTGAAGCGATAATCAAAAAACTACCCAAGAACAAAACCCCCGGACCAGAAGGATTCACCTCTGAATTGTACCAGACATATAGAGAAGAAATAAGACACATTCTCCTTAAGGTTTTCCAAAAAATAGAAGAGGAGGGAATACTTCCAAACTCATTCTATGAAGCCAGCATCACTCCAATACCAAAATTGGGCAAAGACGTCACCAAAAAATAAAATTACAGACCAATATCCCTGATGAATGTAGATGCAAAAATATTCAACAAAATACTAACAAACTGAATTCAAAAATACATCAAGAGGATCATATACCATGATCAAGTGGGATTCATCCCAGGGATGCAAGGATGGCACAATATTCGAAAATCCATCAACATCATCCACCACATCAACAAAAAGAAGAACAAAAACCACATGATCATCTCCATAGATGCTGAAAAAGCATTTGACAAAATTCAGCATCCATTCATCATTAAAACTCTCAACAAAATGGGTACAGAGGGCAAATACCTCAACATCGTAAGGGCCATATATGACAAACCCACAGCTAACATCATACTTAACAGCGAGAAGCTGAAAGCTTTTCATCTAAAATCAGGAACAATACAGGGATGCCCACTCTCTCCACTGTTATTCAACATAGTACTGGAGGTCCTAGCCACGGCAATCAGAAAAAACAAAGAAATACAAGGCATGCAGATTGGTAAAGAAGAAGTCAAATTGTCACTATTTGCAGATAACATGATATTGTACATAAAAAACCCTAAAGATTCCACTCCAAAACTACTAGAACTAATATCTGAATTCAGCAAAGTTGCAGGATACAAAATTAACACACAGAAATCTGTTGCTTTCCTATACACGAACGACAAACTAACAGAAAGAGAAATCAGGAAAACAATTCCATTCACAATTGCATCAAAAAGAATAAAATACCTAGGAATTAGGAATAAACCTAACGAAGGAAGTGAAAGACCTGTACTCTGAAAACTACAAGACACTCCTAAGAGAAATTAAAGAGGACACTAACAAATGGAAATGCATCCCATGCTCTTGGCTAGGAAGAATAAATATTGTCAAAATGGCTATACTACCTAAAGCAATCTACAGATTCAACGCAATCCCTATCAAAATACCAACAGCTTTCTTCAATGAACTGGAACAAATAATTCTAAACTTCATATGGAACCACAAAAGACCCAAAATAGCCAAAGCAATCCTGAGATGGAGGAATAAAACAGGGGGAATTACGCTCCCTGACTTCAAGCTCTGCTACAAAGCCACAGTAATCAAGACAATATGGTATTGGCACAAAAACAGACCCACAGACCAGTAGAACAGAACAGAAAATCCAAACATATACAGTCAATTAATATTTGATAAAGGAGCCTTGGATATACAATGCGGAGATGACAGCCTCTTCAGCAGCTGGTGTTGGAAAAACTGGACAGCTACATGTAAGAGAGTGAAACTGGACTACTGTCTAATTCCATACACAAAAGTAAACTCAAGGTGGATCAAAGACCTGAATGTAAGTCATGAAACCATAAAACTCTTAGGAAAAAACATAGGCAAAATCTCTTGGACATAAACATGAGCGACTTCTTCATGAACATATCTCTCCGGGCAAGGGAAACAAAAGCAAAAATGAACAAGTGGGACTATATGAAGCTGAAAAGCTTTTGTACAGGAAATGACACCATCAGTAGAACAAAAAGACATCCTACAGTATGGGAAAATATATTCATACATGACGTATCCGTTAAGGGGTTTACATCCACAATATATAAAGAACTCACACACCTCAACAAACCAAAAGCAAATAATCCAATTAAGAAATGGGCAGAGGACATGAATAGACACTTCTCCAAAGAAGAAATTCAGATGGCCAACATGCACATGAAAAGATGTTCCACATCGCTAATCATCAGATAAATGCAAATTAAAACCACAGTGAGATATCACTTCATACCAGTTAGGATGGCCAACATCCAAAACACAAACAACAACAAATGTTGGCGAGGATGTGGAGAAAAGGGAACCCTCCTACACTGCTGGTGGGAATGCAAATTAGTTCAACCATTGTGGAAAGCAGTATGGAGGCTCCTCAAAAAACTCAAAATAGAAATACCAGTTGACCCAGGAATCCCACTCCTAGGAATTTATCCTAAGAATGCAGCAGCCCAATTTGAAAAAGACAGATGCACCCCTATGTTTATTGCAGCACTATTTACAATTGCCAAGAAATGGAACAACCTAAGTGTTCATCAGTAGATGAATGGATAACGAAGATGTGGTACATACACACAATGGAATATTATTCAGCCATAAGAAGAAAACAACTCCTACCATTTGTAACAACATGAATGGAGCTAGAGGGTATTATGCTCAGTGAAATAAGCCAAGCCGAAAAAGACAAGTATCAAATGATTTCACTCATATGTGGGGTGTAAGAACAAAGAAAAAAACCTGAAGGAACAAAACAGCAGCAGACTCACAGAACCCAAGAACGGACTAATAGTTACCAAAGGAAAAGGGACTGGGGAGGATGGGTGGGAACGGAAGGACAAGGGGGAAGAAGGAGCATTACGATTAGTTGATGCAATGTTGGGGGGCATGGGGAGGGCTGTACTACTCAGAGAAGACAGGTAGTGACTCTATGGCATCTCACTACGCTGATGGACAGTGACTGTAATGGGGTAGGTGGTGGGACCTGATGAAGGGGGTAGTTTAATAACTATAATATTGCACATGGAATTGTAGATTAATGATACCAAAATAAATTATTTAAAAATAAATAAATAAAGTTCAACAACAACAAAGAACAAAAATGACCCAACTATAAGCTGTGCAAGTAACTCATTTAAAATATTATCAGAAAGGTAGGTCGAACATTAAATGTATGGGAAAAGATACACCATGCAAACATTAATCAAAAGAAAATAGGTTTGGCTATACTGAGTTAGAAAAAAGTAGACTTCAGAGGAAAGAAAAAAAAGAACAGACATCACATAATAATAAAATGATAAAATTACATAATGATTCGAATTACCAAGACATAACTATCCTGAATATGTATGAGCCAAGCAATAGAACTGCAAAGCAATGAAGCACAAACCGGGAAATAAGGAGAAATATACAAATTCACAATTACAGTTGAAGACTTCAACACCTATCTCTCCTCAAATGACAGAATAACTAGAAAGGGTATCAGCGAGGATACAGAAGAACTCACCACCGCCATCGACCAACAGCACTGAATCAACTTACACAACACTCCCATGAACAGCAGAACACACTCCTTTTAAGGTACTCAGAACATAAACCAAAACAGACCAGACAGTGAGCCATAAAACAAACCTCAACAGAAAAATACACAAAAAAGGGAAATACAAAACAACACCTATTTTGAACTATGCAGACACTGTGTACCAATGTAGATTTTCTGGTTTTGATATTGCATTTGGCTATATAAGATAAAACCACTGGGGGAAACTGGGTGAAGTACACAGGATCTCTCTGTACTAACCTTTGCATTTCCTTGTGAAACTATAAATATTTCAAAACAAAGTTTTTTAAAAAAGTAGACAACAGAAAAATTACACACTAATTTTAATTAAAAATACCTTTGTAAAAATCCTAAAAAAATCTTTCGCATATTAAACCATTACATTAAAAATAAAATGCACTATACCTTAATATTTAATAGATATGTCGTGTGTGGCTACTTAATATCTAAGGCTACTTTGTGCCACACGATCAGCGAGGCTGGACAGACAGGCATGGCCCCATATTTTAGATGAGGTAGGAGAGAAAGGGCTCTCTGAAATTTGAAAGATGAGATGCACTCTGCATGGGAGAAGAACATTCTGGGGAAAGGGACTTATAAAAGCAAAAATCCTAAGGTAGGAGAAAAGTAACTCTATGCATAGACTATTCAGAAAACGGAGAAGTGAATATGGTGAAAGCATAATCAGGAAGGGAAAAACACGTCTGACATGAGGCAGGAGAGGTGACAACATCAGATCATGCGGGTTTTTGCAGGAGCTCAATTTTATGATGTACGTAATGGGTAATTATTAAAAATAGAATATACTGTTCTAAGGTTCTTATTACATAAGACATGAAGTGGTGTAAAGTATGTTTCTATATTACTTGAGAATATTTAATTCTGATATAGAAGAAAAAAATGGGATGTATGAAGCCTATATAACGTGACACGTATAAATAGAGCATATGTGTTCTAAACATGCACAGATTCAGGTGCTATGTACTTCACTCTGCCCACACCCTATTGAAAATGTGTTAATTTACCTTAACCCTGTTTCTCCCTGTGTGTACTTAATTGATTCAATAAACTGTGTGATGTAAAATTTTTTTCTTTTATCTGTGATCCTTTATGTTCCATGGGCTCTTGGCTACTTTGGTAGTATATTTGGAGGTGACCAGTATATTGAGGTAATTACATGACTGTGGTAAATTAAAGATGTACATTGTAAACCACACACCAACCATGGATAAGGAAAATACTCAGTCGATCCAAAAGGTGGCTGGAGAAGACAGAAATAAACAAGAAGGAACAAATGGTACAATAGAAAATTAGTAAGATACAGCAATATACTCAAGTTCACTCAATGAAAGAAACTAGGAGTCCATTAAAAAAAAAGAGTCTGTATCTTACTACTCACTTACATAAAATTCTACGTACAAACTATTATATGCAAACCTATCTAAAGTGACTGAAAGCAAATTAATAGACGCTTCAACAGTACCTATGGATCACAAACAAGCGTAGGACATTTCAGGGGATGATGGATATTTTCATTATCTTGATTGAATATACCTATGTAAAAACTCACTAAATAATGAAGTTTAAGTATATTACTGTATGCCTGTATAGACAATAAACAATACATGAAGATATGGTGGATGAATAGGGTATTTCAAGTCACCATAATGATGGATTACATTAGCAAACCCTGGTGGAACAGTAAATCAGAGATGGTGAGAGGGAGGGGTGGGGAGGAGAAAAGCTAGATTTGTACTCATTCCATACAACAAAGTTATTTTAAAGCAAAGATTTAAGACAATCATAAAGCTACAAATATATAGAAGATGGATTAATATTATATAACTATGCTCAGGAGAAATCCTTTCCTAAGCATTTTGGAAACCCCATACAAAAAATTGATAAATTTGACCCTAATTTTAAAAAGGAAACAGGTCAAAACATAAGCAGCTGACAGTTTAACGTGTGAGTGTGGCAAAGCAGACACTATGTATACTACTGCTGTGGGGGCAATTCTATACTGCCATTTTTTGAGGGTAATATTAAAGACAAGAGATGCACATACATTAGTGTAACAACTCAACTTTCAAGAACTTATAGGAATATACAGATGTGCACAGATATGACAAAGATATTCTGCTCAGTGTTGCTTATATTAGCAGAACGCAGGGGGAAAAACTTGAAATGTCCATCAGTGGGGAGTGGCTAAATAAATTATACTAATTCAATGAAATAGTATATGACCATTTAATAGAATAAATAATACATACATACACACACACACACACACACTTCTGCCATGGACATTATAAAGATAGATGCAAAATAGAATATTTAGTATGTACCCGTTTTTGGAAAAAAAAGATATAATACATATGTGGAAAATAATCAGAATATGTATTAGGGTATAAACTGGTATTATGAAAAATCTTCACATCCCATGTTAGACCCTCTGTACTATTTGAACTCCTTACAAGCACTGTTTTTGTTACCAGAAAAAAAATACCTAAAAATCCTATATAATAACTTGCCCTTTTTCTCATCACAGTGTTTCTCCAATTTGGAATGTCTAATAAATCCAAAATCCAATTTCACTTGCTAGAGCTATTTAAAAAGATCTTCTTTTCCCATAAATATGTAAACTTCTTTAGTGCATCAGATTTCCTGTCTGAAAGTCCTTTGCAGTTCTGGGTAAGCATATAAATTCTGCTTTTTCTTGCTCATCCAAGAAAACAAATGCAAAGAGCATCAAAAAAATGCTAATCAATGTCTGCTGTTTTACTTAATCAAAACTAATAACTTTTTGCTGACATTTCCACTTCCTAAGAAGTGGGTATTCTCAATTGCTTTGTTCATGAATAAACATTATGGGATCCTACATTACTGAAGAATTTTAAGAAAAAATAACATTCAGTGGTTACATATTGAGAATGAGTAATCACTGGTTTTATACTGGGCTTTCCAGTATATTTGTATTTACCATGAGACATTTTACTTTGTACCCATCTATCAAAGGGCCTCAAACACACAGTGTTTTGTAGTAGTGAGACCTGGGTAATGCCTGATATTTTTAGGAAGGAAGTACTTCATTTTGGGAGGAAGGGGGTTCTGTCTCATATTTTCTTTTTCTTTTATTATTAAAGTTTCATTGATATACAATCTTATACTGGTTTCAAATATACAACACAGTGGTTCAACAGGTACTCATATTATTAAATCCTCACCCCCACTAGTGCAGTTACTATCTGTCAACATAGGAAGATGTTAGAGTCACTGACGACATTCTCCAGGCTGTGCTACCCCCATGACCAACTTACATTATGATTGAGATTTTTGTGTACATTTATCCCCCTCGTCCTCCTCATCCAACCACTCCAACCGCTCCCCATAATAACCATTAGTCACTTCTCAGTGTCTCTGAGTCTAATGCTATTTTGTTCATTTTGTCTTAATATTCCAGATATAAATGAAATCATAAGGTATTTGCCTTTCTCTCCCTGGCTTATTCACTTACTTAGCATATTACTCTGTAGGTCCATCCATGTTGTTGCAAATGGCAGGATTTGGGAAGCACTTCATTTTTAACACAAGCCAGAACCCAAAGGTAGCCAATGAGTAGGCATCCCCAGATAGTCCAGAGTTAGGGAAGAAGTCAAGTCAAGCGGTGTCACCAGCTATTGCCAAAATTCAGGGAATCTACCACCAAACTGCCGTTTGTGAGTACATCACACTGAAGAATACCGGACTTTCCTATTTCATCTTCAATCCACCCTCAAAGAGGAGAAATATCAGCTGTGACTACAGTCTAGAAAAGGAGGATCTACATGAAACAACCAGTCTCAGTTGCCACACTTGTTCACTAATAAATCAGTACACACTGAAAGACAAAAAGCAGGGAGGGCAATGTGCTGGGGGCAAATGAGCTTGCACATAATGTGGTTTCTTCCCTAAGTGACACTCACAATGCAACTGTGGAGACGAGAAGTTATCTACTGTGGCCCTATGCAACAGAAAGAAAATGCAAGCCACATGTTTTAAATTTAATGAAAGCTGCAATTTAAAAAAGTAAAATGAAACAGAATTTTAATAATATTTCATCTAGCCCAATATATCTAAAATATTATTTTATACTACAAGAAAATTAATCAGCTACTTAACACTTTCTTTTTTTCCTTGGACATCCAAGACACTCAGAGCACATCTCAGCTCAGACTAGCCATGTTTCAAGTGCTTGATACACTATATGTGGCTACTGGCTGCCATCCTGAAAAGTACAGGACTGTGGGGGGAATCTAGCCAATAGCACGGTGAGATCAGTGCAAGGGAAAGGCTTTGTGTAACTTTGAAAGTATCTTACTAAATCAAGCATTTTGAGATTTTAACCAAATCTTGTTTTCTCCTTTAGAAATTCATGCCCATGTGCACAGCCAAATGTTATTAATGACATATTGGACACACACATGCAGATTCTCAAACTTACAAGAAACCTCTCATTTTAACATAACCTAAAAGAACCAATTCACATTAGATAGGCTGCAACTAGAATGGAGCAAAGTAATTTTAAAAGCCTGATGAACACACAGGATTGAAAACATTCCTTAAATGTAATGTGGCTGACAGTCTGTACTAAGTTGGTGTTTCAATTATTAAATCCTTTAAACTCCAAGGATCCATAAAGGATCCTCTTTTCTAAAGATGCAGTTCACATGAAAGATTTACTCAGGCTTGCATCAACCACTATCATTGAGTACTGTTAAAACAATATAATTGTCAAACCAATGTTTGTTAATCCCATTTTTATTGGTAACATTTGCCACTGATATTGCCCTTTAATTGTTTGTTTTGGAAAATATCATGACAGCAATATTTTGGCATATATTGGAAAATCTGCTATTAATAAAGATTTTTTCCCAATAAAATACAGTTTGCTTATATTACTTGGCATCAAAATGATTTACTGAAGTAAGCCAAAATAAAAGATCCCTGAAATAAAAGGAAGGGAAATTAATAGTTATAACAGGATGCAAAGGATGATCCTTCCAAATTCATACCTGAGACCTGTAAGGAAAATGGAGGTTCTCATGGCCAGGATCCTCACCTGACCCTAACCTACTTGCCCACTGCACATGTGCAATGCTCGCAGGTGCAGGCTTGCACACATGTTGGTGGTGAGCTATTACTGTGACTACAGTGTGTATATAAAGAGCCCCCCCCGGGCTCCCAGAGGTGAAGATGGACTTGCTGCGTGCAGACTTGCCGGATGTGGATGTGATTCTAGTACTTGACCTGCTACCATGAGAATAAAGCTTTTTTGGTATAAATGCTTTTACCCCCCAGTGTTTCATTGTTATTCGGTCTCATCAAATCCAGAGTGAACTTGCCAAGAGCTGAGAACTCTCTCGGGCTTGGAACTACATTTGGCGTAGTCAGCAGGATTCACTGCAGACTGAAAAGTGGAGCAAGCTGCCTTCGTGGGAGGTGTGCTTCAATGGGCTGCCCCTATGGATGGGGAAATACTGCAGGATGCCCCTATGGATAGACACTTGGGTGGCCCCCACTGGGCATAAGGTCCTAGAGGAGTGGGCCCCTCCCAGAACTGGGAGGAGGTGGGGGTGATGGCTGGGGCAGTGGTGGAGGCCCTCCACAAGACTGGGAAATCCTTGAAGAAATGGGATGCCCATATGGAGGCAGGAGCCATGCGCTGGCTATTCCTCACAGTGTTAAGAAAGGCTATATAGGAGAAGGACGTACTCCTGTGAGAAGCCCAAGAACATGAACTGTGAGGCTCTGTTTGTTGAAGACTGAGATGGCATCACTACAAAGCGCTGTGGAGAAGGTAAAGGATGCAGTGGTGACTGAGATGGACGTACACTGTGGGAGATGACAGATTTCCCAGAAGTGGTAAGGGATACACCATGGAAGAATGAGGAGGTAGAGGTGGTGCCACAGGCACCAACCCCTCCTCTATTGAAATCCCACCTGGTAGTAGTTAAGAATATAAAGATGCAGCAACCACAGGTTCCTCCAGGAGAGATGGAGCCCCGTCCCCAGGTCGTGGAGCACTCTATGCTCTGCCTCTATACTCAGGCTAAGCTAGTGGATTTGGGCTACCAGTTTCAGCAGAAACCTTTGGAGTCAATATCAGCTTGGATCCTGTACCCTTGGGATGTAGGGGCAGTTGGGATCATTCTGTCTGGATCAGAGATGGGAAAGCTGGCTTCCCTGACAACTCACCCTGCCTTGCAGCGGTGACTACAGAATACACACCAGGCCCCAGGGAATCATTCACTTCTTGAGTGGGTAATGGTTACACTTTGCTCTGTGTGGCCCAATCAGGGTGGCTTACCATCTTCCCCTGCTAGATGGCAGATGTATGCTGAGCTCCAACACGTGTTACAGGAGTTGGGCATGAAAAATGCCATTTATAACCCAGTAAATTATGGCCCACACAAGTAGCTGTTCATGGTGGGGATGAGGGATGCAGTGCTGCAGATGGCTCCCTGTCCCTTTTTGGCCCTTAGTGGCCGTTCTTGCCCCTCACTTAGGGCAGCCCATAAATGCGGTTACCTGTACTGTGGCAGATTTGGGGAGGCTGAAGCAATGCAGGTATGGGAGTGCAGTTCACTACTGACAGGAAGGACTCAAAGGGGCCCATGATGGTCATACGGACCAACATGTGGTTGATTTGATAAAGGCAAGAGCAGACAAAGAGAAATTGTATGGTAAGTCAAATGAAATCTTACTGGAGCTGTGGCTTCAGCCGTTGGCTAAGGTGAGGACAAAGGAAGGGCAGCTGGAGAGAGAGCCACAGGTGCTGCCTGTGTGCCTGCAAGACGTCCTGCTGGAGAGCGAGCTGACCTGCTCGGACCCTCACAGGAAGGCGATCGGGTGATACAGTTTGATTGACAGGAGGGTCAAGACACTGATCCTGGGGGGCAGGCGGAGTGAGAAGGCCACATGTGAAAATATCAATTCATTGGTTCCCAGTGAATGTGCAACATGTCCTGGCTCTGGCAGGCACAGGAGCTGAATGCTCGCTGATATATGGCAACCCTGAGCGGTTTCCCAGGACCCCTGCTGCTATAGATGGATACAGGAGTAAGGCTACCAGAGTGAAACAAGCTCAAATCCCACTGGGAATAGGGTGTCTAATATTGTATACAATGTCATGCTTATTTCTGATTCTCTTACAAACAAATGTGGCATCATTGAAAAAGGTTTCAGGTCTTTTAGGCTACTGAAGAGTGCTTATCCTGCACTTGGGACAAATTCTGGGACCCTTATACCACTTGGTACGAAAGGGTGCCCGGTGGGCCGGGGATATGTGAATTTGCCTTTGCCACTGTAAAGCAGGCAGTCAAGGCCATGAAGGCCTTGAACGTGATACAACCACCAAGGCCCTGTGAGCTGGATGTTCATGTGACTAAAGACGGTTATGGCCGGGGTCTCTGGCAGCAGCTTGAACAAACTCGCCAACCTATTGGATTCTGGTCACAACTGTGGAAAGGACCAGAGGTATTATACACCTTAACAGAGAAACAACTGGCTGTCATGAATCATGCCCTGCTGGCTATTGGAACAGCCCCAATAAAGTAATAACCACCTATCCCATCATGGGGTGGGTATGAGAATGGACCCAGAAGCTATGGAGTAGTGTGGCACAGACGCCTACACTGGCCAAGTGAGGTGCACACCTACAGCATGTAGAACTCTCTCTACTAGCCCCTTGAGTGGAAAACTCCAACACTTATTGAGGTCAGTGGCATATACCAGTGAAAGGTAGGCAAAGAGCCCTTATCAGGAGGGAAGAATCCCCATATCTGAAGATGCATGGTACACAGACAGCTCCAGCTGTGAGAAGCCCCCAAAATGGAGGGTTGAAGCTTTCCATCCTAAGACTGAGACAGTACGGAATATGGAGAGGGGAAGAGCAGTCAATGGACAGAGTTGCTGGAAGCATGGCTCATGATCACCCAGGAGCCCTTTCCACTAGTTGCCTACACTGATGGCTGGGCCGTCTATCGAGGCTTGACTCTGTGGCTACCCACATGGTACCATGCCAACTGGATGGTTGCTCACTGGCCCCTTTGGGGGCAAGAGTTGTGGCAAGACTTACACAACTCTGGTCAGATCAGACTAAAACACTTACAGTATATCACGTGATAGGCCATTTACTGCTGGCATCCCCAGAAAATGATGAAGCCGATGAACTGGCCCAGGTGTGTTGGCCAGAAGGAAAGCCTGCCTCTGATGGAGCCTGATGGTTACATCAGCATTTGTTGCACACAGGGCAAAAGACAATGTGGGCTGTAGCTCGTCAGTGGGGCCTACTTGTGACCTTTGAAGAAGTCAGCAGAGCCCATAAGGAGCACACTGTATACTCTAAAAGGGACTTACACCGAGTCCCACAACAACATGGGACAATAGCTAAGGGGCTGATGGCTCTCGTCAGGTGGCAGATAGACTATATTGGGCCTCTGCCCATGTCAGAAGGATACCAATATGCCATGACTTGTGTGGACACGGCTACTGGACTATATTGGTTGATTTTTCTACATGTTGTGCTAGAAACGAGAGGACGACCAAAAGAGGCCTGGAGCATCTCTTCGCAGCCTATCGCCGACCACAGGTAATTAAGAGTGATCAAAGCACCCACTTTACTGAACAGGCACTACAGGAATGGGTGCAACAATTAGGGACAAAATGGAAGTTTCACATACCATATAATCGTAATGGGTCAGGCATGATAGAGAGGTAAATGGTTTGTTAAAGCCTGGACTCAAGTCAGACACCAATAGTCATGGGGATTGCCAGTCTGCTATGAACAGTGCTATGGCGTTTGAATGAGAAGTCATGAAAGGGGGTGTTGAGCCCCACAGACATGCTGACACAACATTGCTGCCTCCCCTATACAACTGCAAGTACAAACCAAGGAAGAATCACTGAGGCCGAGGTTCGGCCACCAGAATAACATCTTGCTGCCAGCACCAACTGCACTAAACCCTGGAGACTCCATTCAGTGGATGTGGCCTTGGACAGTTCAACACATGGACCAGCAATGGCTGGCCCTCCCGGCATCTTGGGGACAAGGACTGGAGGCTGGCCTCCTGTATATTCCTGGAGTAAAAGCAGAGTCCCCAAAGATCACGGTAGTATATCCTAAATGGCTGGAAGGTAGGAGCATCTTACTAGGGACTTTTGTTTTATCTCTATGGCCAGGGCATGCACCTCCAGTAGCACTATATATAGACCCCTCAGTAACCCCCACAGGGAGAGGGGTAAAGGTATGGTGTACTAGACCTGGACGGGACCCCCTTTCCTTTCACAGTCCTATCACAGGACCACTGTCTTGCATGCATCCTACCTGATGGACAAGATCTGCCTATGTTGCTGTCATAAAAACATGTGTCTTACCGCCCTTAAGGTTACTCTCCTCTAATGTCTTTGTGGATTGGGCACACTCCCTACAGCAAAAACTGCTCCTTGCTGGGTGCGCATGGAGCTCCCTACCAGTTCCTCTACCAGTTTCTAATGGAAAGTACAAGTACTGAGCTCATCTGAGGAGAACTGGTTTGAATACAGCTGGAATGACCACTCAGTGGCCATCAATCTCCTCTGGCTTGAGGATGACTATTATTATCATGATTTTTGCTGTTATCTGTATGTTGTTATAGCTTCTCTTGCTGTTATGGAATCTGGTTATAATGTTTTCTCACATAGAGACCATCACAGAAGACTGAAGGCACACAGATTGTGATGCAGGGACCCTGGAGGGGTGGAGTGTGGGGAAAATGGAGGTTCCCATGGCCAAGATGCTTACCTGACCCTGACCTACTTGCCCACTGCACACGTGCAGTGCTCGCAGACACAGGCTTGCACACGTGTTGGCAGTGAGCTATCACTAACTCTGTTACTATAAAGAGCTCTGTGCGGTGCTCTGCCCAGAGGCAGAGAGGCCAGAGGTGAAGAGGCCGGAGGCAGAGATGGCCTTGCTGTGTGCAAACTTGCCAGATGTGGACATGATTCTAGCACCTGACATGCCACCATGAGAATAAAGTTTGGTATAAACCCTTTCACCCACGACATTCCGTCGTCATCATTATGTCTCACTGAATCCAGAGTGATCTTGCCTGGAGCTGAGACCCTCTGGCAAGACAGACACATTGAAAAGCAACTTCTTCTCTTTGAAAAGTTGCAAAGGGGGGAAAAGAATGTCTTCCATCCTGCTCATCCAGCAACTCTGCATTCAGAATCAAGCAACCCACATTTGTTAAGCAGATCCAGACGACCCTAGTGTCACAGATGCTGAAGACTGTAATCCAATGCATGCCTCCTGAGCCTCCGGTCCCCACCCCTCTCAGCCGCCTTGCACTGCCAACAAAAATGCAGTGCCCTTGCCACGGTGGGCCCTGCCAGGGAGCACCACCCAGCTGCTGTGCCAGCTCCTTTTTGTAAGCAATCAGCTACCTGGCTTCCCCACACTTGGCCCGCCAGGAGTGGAGATACCTGTGGCAGAAGCTCAGGATTACAAGTATTCTGCCTGCTCTCTGCCCTGAGCGTAGTGTTAGGATTCCTGGGCCCTTAGATCAGAACTCTGAGACCGGATCTGTCTTTTATGTTCCCTTCTCCACAGTGTCTTTGGCTGATCTCAAAAGCCTTGCTGATGGAGACTTGTGGGGAACTCCCAGAATCCACTTTTCAATCTGTTTCAGGTTTCCCATATGACCCTAAGCCTGATTCTCTCTGAGTCCCAACCTCAGGCTGAGCAGCCTACCTCCTCACTGCCCAGAGTCCCTGCAGCACAGGTAGAAGTTACTGTCTGGTTTGAGGAGCATAAATTATTTGCAAAGACAAACAGACATGAACCAACCACAGTATAAAGCCCTGCAGATCTAGTGCCAAACTACCCTTCAGTTTTACTCCCTACACTTCTCCGTGGTCTCCCGTCCAAGCACATCTAAGTACTAACCATCCTCCCAAGCTGGAGTGCCTTCTTCCTCATGACACCTCCCTCCAGACCCCGTTCACAAGTTACTTGTGTGAGACTTCTCTCCCCGCGCTGAGCAGTCAGTCATGCCATCCCCTGGGACCCCATGTTCTCTACCTTCGTCCACAAAGCTCCCACGTAGCTCCTGCACAATTATCAGCTTCCACATAGCTGTCTCCCTGCACTGTGAATCCAGAGCGCCCAGACAATTAGCTATTCAGACAGGAGGGAGTACTATGCCTCTTGAGTAGGCAGCTACAATTGGGGACTGTTTTTATTTTTTATTTTTTCAAAAATAAAAAAACACTTTCAATTGGCTATGTAT
Source organism: Phataginus tricuspis (assembly GCA_029783875.1). Taxonomy (NCBI): domain Eukaryota; kingdom Metazoa; phylum Chordata; class Mammalia; order Pholidota; family Manidae; genus Phataginus; species Phataginus tricuspis. Next base: position 28,907,546 of record JAQQAC010011087.1, on the reverse strand, counting down.
TTAATCAGTTTGATCCGCATCTGGAGCTCTTGGTTCTACCACACAACTCCAGAAACGCCTGCTTTACTCAAGAGTTATACATGGCTCTTTTGTACAAACAAGACATCAAATTCAGAATGCTGCTCCCTTTATCTTCACTTTCCCCTAGAACCACAGGAAAGACACAGGAGCTGCCTGCAATTCCTGCCCATGAGAGGAAAAAGGTTTGCTTCCTTAATGAAAAACCTCGAGGAGAAGATGAGCTTCTGGTAAGAGCACATCACTGAGGAACTCGAGAAAAGAAGAAAGTTATAAAGCCTGCAATCAGGTTTTAAGTACATCAAACAGAAGTTGGAAAACACTTATGGGCTACGAGTAAAGAAAAAAGTCATCAAGAAGTCACAGTGAACTACCAGGCTGAATGAGTCAAATGCTGTTTTACTTTTTTAATAGGTGACTAAAAAACACAAGCAGTGGCCAAGTATGCAGGGCTCACACACTCTTTTCCTTATGTCTCCTTCTGATCAAAGCACTGCTAGAAGCTGCTACATATATGTTAGACATCACATTGGCCCTTGAACTTGGAAATGAAACATAAGCGAAGATTGTACTGTTTCCGTAAAACTAGGAATCCATTAGTTCTAAGATGCACCCGTATTTTATTAAACACTAAGAAAGAAAAATACTGCCAATTAAACTATGACATGGTTTCTTATTAGAATTTTCATTTTACTTTTACTGAAAGAGCTCTTTTAGACTTATTGAGACATAGAGTTTTATAATAGATTACTTTCGGACACTTATAAAAAGAAAAAGAAAAGTGAAATAAATTGTCTAAGGCAATGACAACCAGGTCACCTGGCTGAAAGCAACTGTAAACCATGACTGATTCAGAAAGTACTTCCCGGTTTAAGAAATGTTAAAATCTGAAAAAATAATGTATGTCAGAGAATAAAATCCTATATTATGTCTAGCTTGGAGACAAATATTTAGAAAGGACAAGGTAATAGTTCACAGGATGACTACTGCAAAGATAGTTCATTGATTAAAAATGTATACAGAGGAAAAAAATTGAGATTATTCAACTTAAGAAAGACAAAAGGAGAATAATGTTCTTCAAGGACATCAAAGTCCCATCCCAAAAAGCGGTGACTTCCAATGTTTATTTTCTTTACTTTTTTAGCAGCAGGGCCTTTTTCAAAAATACTGTCCAACAGGAATCCTGAGTGTGGAGCTGTTGTGGTTGGAGGAAGCGCGCCACCAGACATGCACGGAAGGCCACAGAGCTCAGGGCCGGGTGAGACCCTGACCCGGGGAGTCTGCTCATCCTGACCGGGCTCTGCCTACTCCCACAACAGCTGCAACACACCGGCAAGTGTTTATCATGGCATTGGTCAGTTAAACATTTACCATGGTTTGTACACCATGAAGCCTTACTGGATGCTCATTATACAAAGATTAATCAACTATGGAGTGGTTTTGGTAACCTAACACGAAGGAATTTTTCTATGTGTGGATTTTACACATTGAGATGATTGTCAAAGAAGAAGATGAGAACTTTTTCTCAGCCACAGAAGTCTCTGTATTGACCTTAACAGTTAGACATCCCCCTGCCATAGCAAGGGGTGAGTCACACCCACTCACTAAGGCCCATTCTAGCCCTAGACTGCTCTCTACGTCGCAACACCAGTCTCTTATCAAATGCAAGCCAGATGCGGACAGTTTTGTTTGGACAGCTTGGGCTCTTGCTTCATTGCCATGTGGCCAAACCCAGCAGGTCACTGCACCCATCGCCCTCCAAAACAATCCAACTCCACGAACAAACTAGCAAGTAATGTATATCCCACTGAAGGTGGGGAGACACACAGATCACTTGGCAAAGCTTAAAAATCCCCATTAGACAGTTCTTATCTCTGCATTTCTTTATCTCCTTTCTCTCTATTTCTTCTCCTAATACTGCCTCTAAAATCCCCTTTTACTATTAGAAGCGGCCTCTGACCTTGCACATTCCACTCGGCATGGCAGCTCTGGGTCATCTCGTCACTTGAGCATGCTTTGGGAATATTATCCACTCCTGACCTATTCAAAGAGCCAGCTTTCCTTAAAGGGAAAAGTTGATCTGCAGCTGAGAAAAGTAACATTTTCACCACACAGCCATATCAACACACAAACAAGCTTATGGATTAGTATGTTGGAATGATAAAAGAAAGCAAATTTTCCATGTGTCAGGTTATCAGACTATCACAGCTATTGCTCCACTATAGCCAAGATAGGTTAGGCTGATCTGGGGGGGAGGTGTTCCTGGTGCTGTCAGCTAGTTATGGTGGGAAAGGTTTTAGTAAAGGGGGATAAAGCACCCAGGCACAAGAGAACATTTCTTTGACTAAGGGCGTTCCATTGCCATAAGCATCAACTCAATTTTCAGCCTAATTCCCAAATCTGTTATTTAGCATAAACAGGGATTTATCAGATGTGAGAAAAGTCAACTCCACATCCATTTTATTCCCTACGCATAGAAAGCATCATTGAAAGGTTTTCCTTAACAGATGGTTCTCAATTAAGTTGCATTCTGTGAATAGAGAAAACCATGTATTAATGCCAAGCTACTCTACATTTTGAAGACGACTTGCTGCCCAGAGGCAAACAAATTACTAATCTGACCACAAAGTCAGAGGCTTCATTCATACTGAACATCAGGAAATTCACACTGAAGCACGGAGATCTCACTCTGCCCTTCCTCCACAAGCCAATCTCAAAATATCCTCTGTATACTGGATAACATCCTGTTTAACTCAATAGACATAAAATGCAAAGTATTTGTGAAAGGAGGGTAGGTCATTAAACAGTGCCCCTGTACAATTTCAGGGCCGGACAAGAGCTCAGACCAGGAGACTGACACTGGAGAATGCTAAGTGAGGTGATGATGGGTGCAATCCTTCTGAGCAGAGCTAGGGCTAGAACCCAACCACACAACATGATCAAAACATCAAACATTTTAAATTTCACTTGAATTTCAGATGCATATTTCCTTTCTTACCAGAATTACTTCAAAAATGAGTGGGACCAGTTTGCCATCCTCCAGAAGTCTGTTAAAAAAAAAAAAAGATAACTGCACATTAGATAACTCATATTGCAAACTACATATGGAGCACTGCAGCCCCATGTTTTATTAAATTCTGTGACTGAGAAATACTATGATTACTCATTTTTAATACACTCAGCTACATCTATTAAACACAATATGGGGCCTCTTTGCAAATGACTGTTAGCTTATCCTTATTGAAGTGCAGCAAATAAATTCTCAAATAAATTGACATAAGTGTAAAAATGGAAATTCACAATTACTGTAAAGACTATCAAAATAGGTGATACCAGCTGAAGTGATAACCAACCTTCACTGTACAGTTAAATTATAAGCATGCCACTCTATAATCTTTCATTTTTGCCTCATTAGCTATCTTCTCAGCATAATGAATTAAGGTATAATGCTTTGTAGTGATCTTTTACTTTAATAAAAAGTAGACACCAATCACCCAACAGACTTTAGGCACTTTCCCTCACCAAACCTAGTTAAAAATGATCATCTATTGTAATGTAAGAATTTTTCATACAATTTAAGAAAAAATAGCCTTCATTCATAAGAGATGGTTTTTATTAAGAACCATACTTGTCTCTAAATATTCCTTTAGTCCAGGGGTCAGTAAACCTTTTTCTATAAAGGGCCAGAGTAAATATTTTAGGCTTTATAGGCCACACAGGCTCCATAGCAACCACTTAACTCTGTCACTGTAATAGAAAAGCAGGCATAAATAATACATAAATGAATAGGCACAGCTGTGCTCCAATAAAATTTTATTTACTAAAACAGTCATGTGCCACATTTGGCCCACAAGCTATAATATCCTGATTCCTGCATCAGTGTAAAAGAAAATATCAGAATCCCTAATTTTATTAGAATTTACTTTGGCACTACAGTGCTTAAAGACAAGCCCATTGCCTTATTACTGCGGGTATGTGCAGTTTGTCTGCTTCACAGAGAATGCCAGGTAGATGGAACAGCAATTTATCATCCAGCCTCCCTGGAGCTTGTTTGTCCATGATAATCCATGGATAAAATAAAAGCCTAGGAAGCTAGCCAAAGAAAGATCACAGTGCTTACAAATACGTGCTAAGGCCAAGCTGGGTACAGAGAGAGCTCCTCGAGACTGAAGGATTAGAAAGCACCACCTCAGTATCTAACAAAACATCAATGTGGCAATTTCTGTGGCTTTAGTGTATTAGGGAGAAAAGGGGCTTTGACTACAGATATTATATTCCTTTACATTCCCTCACTTTCCGGGTCAACTGAAGGCTCGGTGTGAGGACGAAACTCCTTCCCCCACGCGGGGGCGGGACGGAAACGCAAGGGCTCCAGACCAAGCACGACCCCAAGCCGGCACATTCCCAGTCTTCTTCCTCTGCCTCCTGTTAGCCATCTTTTTTCCTAAATTAGTCTTTTAAAACATAATTTTTGATATATACTCTTATTAGGCCTGTGCTGAAACAGCCAAGCCCAGTCTCCGAGTCGTCTTAGCGACCAAGGCCAAGAAAATCCCAAGGGCAGACACCACCTCTTCTCGGCGGGCGCCTGCACTCACAGGCGCCCCCTACCGTCTGCCCCGACGCTCGGATCCGGACGCGCCCACCCACATCACCAGCCCTTCGTGATAGTATTTCAACGTATATTCTTATTATTAAGGTATGACCACATAAAGCACTGTAATTCTTTTTTAAAAATTACAACTAGCTCTTCTCCGGGTCCCTGCAAGATGAGCAGGCGAGCCTGGACTCCCTCTCATGTCTCCTTTAACTCTGAATTCTAACACTATAGTTCTTATGTTCTTCCACATACAATCAAACACGACAACTTTTGTTATTTGATATGACTGACATAATTTAGAGCCACACCTGATAAATAAAAATGGAACTCAAGCTAGATAAAACAACTTTTAGTTTTTAAAAAAGAACATTTCTATGACTTTTTCTGCAACTCATGACTAAACCTCAAATGTGATTCCAAAGAACTCTACAGCAAACCACAAGGGCAGCTGTCAATACTCACAGCTGCCTACAGTGTCTTTCCAAGCCGTAGCAAGTGGCCAATAAGTGGACAACAAGAAGGAGTTTACTAGGTTCGACTAGCATTTTCATAATTAACACTAATGGAGAAAATCCAAGGGTGTCACACACACTGTTCTCCGACACTTCTGTCCCCATTAGAGGTCCGTGGTTGTGCACAGTGGTGATGTTATAGTGCATTTTGCTTCCTGTGGGTGGTAGCTAACACCTAAGATCCACAATATGTTCTTAAATTTTGATTTTTAAAAATTGGTGTCCTTACATCATCTCCTCTCACACCACCATAGGTCCAGTTAGTGGTTCAGATCCCAAATGACCCAACCGTTGATGTGCTCTGAGCAATGGAGCCGTGTCCTGGGCGCCCTCGTCCCGTGATTCGGACTCCGGAGAGCAGCTCCAGGGCTCAGGCCTCTACAGACCACGGAGGATGAAGCTTGCCTCTAAGGAAAGTTTCTGTGGCTGAAATCTCAGGGGATTATTCAGGCAGCGAGTCTTAAATCATCAGAGTAGACTGTGGAAAACCGTGAAGCAAAAGGCCATCTTACTTGGGCCGTGTGCTCGGCCATCACGGCTTACGTACTACAAGAGCCTGATACACCCTAAATTCTAAAGAGAGTGACGTTTCTATGGTTTGTGGACAGGAAGTGAAAAGATTTACCTGGATTTTTTTAAACAAAAAACAAACAAAATAAAGATCTTTTGGGAAATTTCCCTAATCTTCAAAGGATTATGAAAATATTAACTGCATCACAGTATACTTTCCTTCCCTTATGCTAACCATCTAAGCACACTATTTTTATGTACTTCCAGATGAATGAATTGAAATATGCTGCCCTTTTCAAATGTAGTCCCTCAGACCACTTTACCATGGCTTTCCAGAGGGGTTTTGTGGTTTGGTTTTTCCTTAACAGTGCAATTTAATAATAGATTGTATATGGTTAAAGAGTTTTCCTTACAAAATTTTGATTCACAAGATTCACTGGAGGAGGACACATCAGCCAGTTGCATAGGGACTCATATATTCTGAAGGTTCCCCAAAGTGAAAGATAAGGTTCACGGGGACTCAGTGCCTCACTGCACAGAGGCCCCCCTGGGGCCAGGTGTGGGCCGACAGGCAGATGAGCATTCATTCCTCATAAGCATTCTTTCAAATGCACTGGCACACTCAGAATAGTGGTTCTCAGACACATAGACCCAGGGTGTCTTTTAACAATTTGTAACTCTCCCTTTGTGCTCAGATGAAAACTGTAGATAATATAATCTTCCCACACACAAGATTTTCCCTCCAAAATCCATAATTTCAAAACAATTAAAAATAATGCATTCATTGTGTCATAATCAAGGAACAAAGTGATTTTATAGTAAGATAATAAGTATTTCGATACATGAAAAAATGTGTACACAGCTACACTGAAACACAAAATGACTAGATGTCTACACCTTTGTGCAGAATCACCATAAATGCAGTATGTGTAAATGCACACGGATTCACATGTATTTTAAGGGCCATTCAAATACTGTGATGGGCATTTCCATTCATAATATGATTTTCCAGAAGAGTAAACAGCCCTCAGTAAAGTTCTGAGCAAAATGTACCACTTTCACTCAATTTTGCATCCCTGAAAAATTCATTTATGTTAAAACTTCAAAAAAAAAGGGATGATTACTGGGATTGTGTATATCTGTGGGTTATATTATTAACAAAGGAGGTGCTGTCTGAATTAGAAGATTTTGAATAAACTTACAAAAATCTTTAGGATACATTAATCAGCATTCTAACTCCTTCCTGTGCCTAAAGTAAATGTTGCCTTTATTGTTGGGAAGCTTTTTTACAAATTTATTTATTGATGCTGATAGTTCAAGGCTAAATATAAAGTAAATCTAGCAATGTATGGATATAAATGACTAGTTACAACTTAGCTGGGAAACGTAGGAATAGCGAGATTATTCTACTTCTGTTTAGAGTGCTAGGAAGTGAGTTGAATTTCAAACCATTATTAACACTTCTTTAACTTTTCTTTAAAACCTAAAAGACTATTTAGAGATGAACCAACAAGAATTAAAAGGAATTGAAATCCCTCCTTCCCTGACCACCATACTTCTGTTTTTCAGAGTAAAAAGGAGCCAGGAGGAGGTGCAGGGAGAGGAAGGCAAAGGGTCGCTATCTGCTCTAAGCTCAGTTTTGCGAGACAAAGCAAGTAGTCTCCAGCAGTGATAAAACAGGTCTAAGGACACAGGGGTCAGCCCACAGAGCCGCACCACCTTGGATTTGCTTGCTCGGACGTTCTTATCTACCCATGTGGGTGGAGACCACATACATGAAGCAAGGGCCAGAAGTCAAGACCCAGACTCCATAATGGGCCCTGTCCATCAGAGGCCCTGTCCTTCCCAAATGGCTTCTCCACCTGCTGTCTCTGCGCTTCCGAAACCCACGTTGTCATATGGCTCTTAGTACTGGAGACTTTTTTTCCTGGAAACTATCTCAGATTTTATGATTAGCACTATTGAGTCCTTACCATGGGCTAATCTTATAAACTCAAAATCCATGCCTTCAAACTCAAGAGTCAAATGGCTTAACAGATACATACGGAAGTGTACAAACAGAACTAAGATGTCTGTGGGGCTAAGTTGTCATTTGGAGGTTGGGATGAAGGGGATCTGTCCTCAGCCACATTCTTACAGTTCCTTGCAGTTGTAGGACTGGCGCCCTTATCTCCTTGCTGGCTGTCAGCTACGGAGCCCTGTGAGATCCTAGCAGCCACTCACACTCCCTGCTGCATGGACTTCTTCATCTCCAAAACCAGTAATGGAGGATCTCCCCCATGTCAAATCCTTCTCAAGTTCCAAATCTCTCTGACTTTGTCTGAGACCTCTAGACTGGATTTAAGTGGCTCATATGATTATCCAGGCCCACCTGGATAATCTCCATATTTTAAAGTCAACTAGTTTGGGACCTTAATTACATCTGCAATATCCCTTCACAGAAGCATTAAATTACTGTTTAACTGAATAAGTGTGAGAAGGTGTATATATACCAGGGGCTGGGAATGCTGAAGGCCATCTCGAAATTCTACTTACCACAGGCCTGAACTTGTCCTCCATCCCAATTCTGTCTTATCCTTGCCTCCTTTTCAAAAATTAATTCATATTTGATTCTTTGAATAAGCTGTTTCTGGCCAACTTGTGTAGAAACCCCAAATAGCAGGTGTAATTCTAAACTTTTTACCAACAATGATGGCTATGAGTTTTAAAGTTTGCATTTGTTCATAACTGAGCACCAGACTACAAACAAAGCTTTGTCATTTCTTATGAGACTTGCAGAAGTCTTACCAATCATACATATAAGGAGTCATTTCACACACACACAGAAAAAAGGGCAGGGTTGAGATTTTAGCAGCTTTTTAGCACAAACAATTTTTAGAAGTGGTCATTTTACAAAGATCTACAGAGTCCTCCTTATGGGCAGGCATTACACCTCTTCCCTGAAGAAGTTTACACTCTAGTAGGCAAAAAATATATACAATATAAAAATTACTTAATCCAGGTTATAAAGCTGATTGCTTCATTTACTGAGAAAGTTTCATATTTAATTTAGAATATGAAGCTACACCAGAATGTACCTCCCATGTGTGGAAACCTCCCACTGCCAATAACAGCATAAAAAAGATAGGAGTTTCAGTAAAAGAAACTATAGTTAAATAAAAGGCAAGTGTTTCCCAATAGAAAGATTTCAGATGGAAATAATTAAATTGTATGTTACATTAGCAACTTAGCAAAATGCTTTTCTACCTTTTATCTCAGTAGATACACAATACAGCCCTGTTACAATCCATGTCTGTTAAATGAAACAAAGCCCCAAATGTTTTCACCACAGAAGTACAGAAGGTGAGATGGCAGGGCCGTACTCAAGAGGCTCTCATTCAGTGTGTGGGGCTATTACAAAATGTCTTTGACTCCATCTAACTCAATACTGTGAGGGTCCTGACAGTCTCGTTGTATCTAGGGCTTCACACCGACTGTCCCCGCACAGGCAGCAAACACCTGTTAGCCAGTCAAAGGCTTTGGCCCCCACATGCTGCCCAGTGTTTTCTGCTCTGCTCGGGACCTGAGCCCTCACCCTCTTTCTTTCTTAACCCCACAGCTCTATAGCTGGCCTCCTTTCTCTACTAGTTCTTTGAATCCTTGACATTCTACCTCAAACATGATTCTATACCAGCCATACCACTCCACACAGTGAAAGTGTAGGTAAGCAGCATGTTGATACTTGCACCAAAGAAGGGGGCTGAACAGAAACACTGTCAGAAAGATGAGGGATTGGCAGGGGCACAAACCAGGGGCAAGTCCCTGAGAGGACCCTTACATGAAGTCAGCATTTCTTCTCCCCTACAGACATGGGCCCAACACTAAAAAAACAGCAATTGGGTAAGAGATAGGCTTTAAATTCTTTTCAATTTAATGAACCTATTTATTTTCTATGGTTCCTTTTTGTCCTGTTACTTAATGAAATGCAAAAGATTTCTGCTTTGGAATCTACTTGAAGCCAGGCTGGTTTCTCTTTCATTCACTCAATAAATATTTACTGAGTGCCTATTATGCACCACACATTGGGCTAAGTTAGAACTACATCAAGTATTGTAAGCGCTAGGACAGATGTCTATAAATGGTATGGAGGGACAACAGAAACAGTCTTTCCTGAGGTGCATGACAAAGGCTTCAAAGAGTAACCAGTAATGACAACAGTACACAGATTGCACAGTTATTATGTGAACACACGGTTCCTGGTACTGCAAAGTGCTAACTCACTGGACTCTAACAAAGATTAAGAAAAACCTTAGGTATTGTTGACGATGATGATTTCAACTTTTTTTTTCAGATGAGAAACTTAAGTAACAAGAAGTCAGTCAGTCAAGTGACAAGGAGTAGGGTTGAGATACAACTTCAGACAGCTCAGACCACATTCCACAGCTTCCATGCTGCTTGAGTTGGACGTCAGAAGAGTAGGTTATTGACAGGCAGTGGATGAATGAAGAGGTATGCGGGAAAGGAGGACAGGCAGGAATGAACTGTGTCCTGGGCCAAGAGACAGCAGGATAAAAAGCAAAAACAGGATGGCTGGTGACAAGCAGTGAAGGAGTGAGTTTACTGCGTTAGTAGAAGAGATAAAGAGAAGGTAACGGAGATCAGGCTGGAGGAATAGGCCATGGCAGATCACAAAAAAAATCTTGTTAGCTATGCTCAGAAGCTTGAACTTTATTCTCTAGATCAGGGCTGGGAAACTCCAGCCTGCAAGCCAAACTGCCAGCTGCCAGCTTTTATATGGCCCACAAGCTAGGAATAGTTGTTAGTTTTCTAAACAGGGAAAAAAATCAAAAGAATAATATTTCATGATATATGAAATTCAAATTTCAGTTTCCATAATAGAGTTTTATTGAAACACAGCCACACTCATTAATTTACATATTATCTATGGCTGCTTTTATACTGCAATGGCAGAGTAGAGTAGCTACAACAGAGAACATATGGCCTGCAATGACTAAAATAGTTACTAACCTTTTCTAGAAAGTTTGCTGAGTCCAGTTCTCACTGACTGCACACCATTAAGGGGAGGATTAGGCAAAATGATGTCATTACCAACTCCACATTTTCACAGTGCTTTTTCAGGCTACAGTGAGGAGGATGGACTGAAAACAATACAACCGGAAACAAAATCAGTTAGCTGAGAGTGACTACACTCTCAAGTAAGAGGCAATTAAGAACCAAGCAGAAGTAAAGAGGAAATGACAAAAATTAAGAGCTTAATGGGTATGTCTCAACAGGATTTGAAAATCTACTGGATGTAGGAGAGAAAAAGGAGGGAAGAAGGACAGAATGACTCCAGGTACTAGCTCTGTGTTACCTGGAGGCCACCAGAACGAGAAACCGCAACAAGTGATCTCATTTACAGAGGGTCGTGGGCACCAACGCACGGGGTTAATCAGTGCTTCACGCCTCTCTTAACCCGTACCCTGAGGGAGGACTGAATAACCTTGTCCTACAGAGAGTATAGCAGACATTGAACCTTACCCAAGTTAACAACAGCTAGTTTCAGAGTTCATGATCCTTACTGCTTAAAATACTGTAAGATGATGTATAGAGGGGAAAGGCAAGTTTGAACAAAAAGATGAGTAAAGTTGGAAAGAAGAGTAATAAGTAGACTGACACCAGATACCCAAGGCACACTGACATTTAAAGAGCTGGCAGAAAAAAGAAAAGCTGGTGGTCTCACTGCTCACATAATGTAGTAAGCAAGGACATCAATGGGGATGGAATGGAAAAGGGTAAAAAACAAACAAACAGGTTAACACCCTGTTCAACCTCCTTGATGTTTAGATCTTAGGTTCAATCCCAGTTCCTATCAATTACACTTTTATTATGCTAACTTAAGAAACCCCAGGCCCATTTCAGGAGCTGGTTCTAAGATCAATCCATGACGCTATGGTACTAAGGGACACAAAACAGAGTGATGAGCAGCTCAAACCCACTGAACCAGAGGCTACCTTGCTGACTGTGAAAACCATACGAGGATTGTGGATTGTCATTAATGTTAGTGTTTAATAACAATCACCAGCCTGTGTGTACGCTTAACATATTTATGTTTTTTTTCCAGATTATAGAAATACAGCAGTTCCGCCTTATTTGCAGTTCCACTTTGCGGCTTCAGTTACCCACAGTCAACCAAGGTCTGACATATCCTCCTTCTAACATATGCCAGCAGGTCAATAGCAGCCTAACACTATGTCACAATGCCTACGGTCATTCATCTCCCTTCATCTCATCATATAGGCATTTGACCATTGCATGGAAGAGTGAGTACAACAGGATATTTTGAGGGAGAGAAAGAAAGAGGCCACATGCACATAATTTTTATTGCAGCACACTGTTATTATTGTTATATTTTATGACTAGTTACTGCTGTTAATCTCTTATAAATGACTGATTTATAAACTAAACTTTATCATAGCTATGTATGTGCAGGAAAAACAGTATGAATAGGGATTGGTACTATCTGCAGTTTTGGTGCCCACTGGGGGTCGTAAAACGTATCCCTCATGAATAAGGGAGGACTATTGTAATTAGAATGGGCAAGATCTGAATAGACATTTTTCTAATGAAGACATACAGATGGCCAACAGGTACATAAAAAGGTGCTTCACATCATTAATCATCAGGGAAATGCAAATCAAAACCATAAATTATCACCTGTCAGAATGGCCATTATCAAAAGCCTAGAAATTACAAGCATTGGAGAGGATATGGAGGAAAGGGAATCCTTTTGTACTGTTGGTGGGAATGTAGATTGGTCCAGCCACTATATAAAACAGTATGGAGGTTCCTCAAGAAATTAAAAATAGAATTACCAAATAATCCAGCAATTCCACTTCTGGATATTTATCCAAAGAAAACAAAAACACTAATTCAAAAAGATATATGCACCCCCATATTTAATGCAACATTATTAACAATAGCCAAGATATGGAAACAATCTAAGGGTCCACTGATGGATGAATGGATAAAGATGTAGTACATATATACATGGAACATTACTCAGCCAAAAAAAGGAATTAAATCTTGCCATTTGCAACAACATGGACGAACCTTGAAGGCATTATGCTAAGTGAAATAAGTCCAACAGAGAAATATAAACATTGTTTGATCTCACTTATATGTGGAATCTTAAAAAAAAACTCAGGTCAGTGTCATAAATACAAATAACAGACTGCCAGAGGTGGGGAGTGAGGGGAGAAATGAGTGAACTGGGTTTTGTTGTTTTTGTTTAATTGAAATAAACTGAATATAATAGGAAAAAAAAAAAGAAATGAATGAAGTAGGAAGACATACTCTACCAGTTACAAATGTTTATTATAACTGCCATATAAAATAGTGTGGTATATTATATAAAACCTTCTATAAATCAAAAAAGGATAGGAAAAAATCAGTTTCATATAGCCATCTGCATCAAATTATTTACACAAAATACAAAAATACAGAAGTATAAAATAAAATAATTTATTGAATGTTATATTTGGGAAAAATACAAAAGCACTACAAAGAAAATATTGTATGCCCAGCAACTGAAAGAAAATCATTAAATTTTGATTGTCTTTTTTCTATCCATATAGGACACAGGGTTATCTTTAGAACAATAGCCAGCATTTCTTGTGCACGTACTCTGTGCTGCTTGGACAGTCATGCCTCATTGAGTGCCTAACGACTGTCAAGGCTAAATCCATTTAAAGAGGAAGACACTGGAGCTTAGGATGGTAAAGCCATTTTCTCACAGTCTCTCACAAAGCCAGTAATGGATCTAGGATTAGACCTGGAATCTTCTGATTTATGAGCCTGTTAGATATATCAGGATAGGAGGTGGGAGAAGTTCAAAGCATAGTGCATATATTGGGGCTTATTAAAAACATTTTCCCATGCCATTAAATATTCATTTATAATACGAGTTCTTATACCTACACAGTTTTCTAACCTACAATGTATGTAATTGGTACTCTGTTGATGGGTCCTTTTTTCCACTTTTTACTAGGATGCATTAGAGAAAAAGATGTAGTGGTCAAGGGATTGCTTCAAATGAGTTCAAATCCTCACTCAATTGTCATAGCTCTGTGCTCCTGGGAAAGTACATAAACTCTAAGAATTACTTTCTTCAGAAGTAATACCACTGCCTATTTCACTTTGGGATGGTGAGGAGTAAGTAAGGTGTGCACCTCAAGTAGTCAGCACTGGCTCATCCATAAAAGCTTTCTCTGAACACATATCCCAGCTGTCTTTACTATTATTGTTATTGTTTTAAATAATGTTTTAATGGGCACTGTTTTACTATTTTTTTGGAACATAATTCCTAGGAGTAAAATCAAAGGATATTTAAGGTTTAATACACGCTGACAGCTTGCTTACCTCAAAAGATGTACTAATTTATTAAAGGATGTGTCATTAGGCTCTCAACAAGAGCTATTAACAAAAACTCTGCCAATTTGATTTTATCTTATTGGATTTTCTTTGATTAATAATGAGGGTTCGTTTTTTTCATATTTATTGTTAGGACGGCCTTTTCATGTCCTTTAGGCCTTCAGGAATTTCAGTACACCTAATGAAGTCTGTCCCTAAAAGCTGACCATTTTATTTACTTTGCAAACAGCTGAGATAAGCTGGATTCATGACTTCAAGCTGAGAAAAGAAATGTGCATGCCAAAATGGTGCATTCTGAGGGTATAAGATATTTCAGAGGCATTTAACTGACTGAGAACCATGGTCAGTCTATGTCAATGCCTGGGTTTTCCTATGCAGAATGGTCGGCAAAGAATGCCAAGTGATGACACACGCCTGAGACGGTAACAAACTGTGCCAAGTCAGCCACAGACCATCTGAGACTCAGACCACATTTCTCTTAAGAGTGTCTTGTAGTTTTCAGGGTATAGGTCTTTCAGTTCCTTGGTTAGGTTTATTCCTAGGTATTTTATTCTTTTGGATGCAATTGTGAATGGAATTGTTCTCCTGATTTCTCTTTTTGCTAGTTCACTGTTAGTGTATAGGAATGTAACAGATTTCTGTGTATTAATTTTGTATCCCGCAACATACTGAATTCAGATTTAGATCTAGTAGTTTTGGAGTGGATTCTTTAGAGTTTTTTATATACAATATCATGTCATCTGCAAACGGAGAGTTTCACTTCTTCCTTACCAATCTGGATGCCTTTTATTCTCTGTGTTGTCTGATGGCCATTGCTAGAACCTCTAGAACTGTGTTGAATAAAAGTGGGGAGAGTGGGCATCTTTGTCTTGTTCCTGATCTTAAAGGAAAAGCTTTCATCTTGCTGTTAAGTATAATGTTGGCTGTGGGTTTGTCATATATGGCCTTTATTATGTTGAGGTACTTGCCCTCTATACCCATTTTGTTGAGAGTTTTTATCATGAATGGATGTTGAATTTTGTCAAATGCCTTTTCAGCAACTATGGAGATGATCATGTGGTTTTTGTCCTTTTTGTTGATGTAGTGGATGACATTGATGCATTTTCGAATGTTGTACCATCCTTGCATCCCTGGGATGAATCCCACTTGATCATGGATGATCTTTTTGATGTATTTTTGAATTTGGTTTGCTAATATTTTGTTGATTATTTTTGCATCTATGTTCATCAGGGATATTGGTCTGTAGTTTTCTCTTTTTGTGGTGTCTTTGCCTGGTTTTGGTATTAGAGTGATACTGGTCTCATAGAATGAGTTTGGGAGTATTCTCTCCCCTTCTACTTTTTGGAAAACTTTAGGAAAGAAGGGTGGGTATTAGATCTTCACTAAATATCTGATAAAATTCAGCAGTGAAACCTTCTGGTCCAGGAGTTTTGTACTTAGGTAGTTTTTTGATTACCAATTCAATTTGTTTGCTGGTAATTGGTCTATTCAGATTTTCTGTTTCTTCCTGGGTCAGACTTGGTAGGTCGTATTTTTCTAGAAATTTGTCCATTTCTTCGAGGATCTCCAGTCGGTTACCATATAATTTTTTATAATAGTATTCTCTTATAATTCTTTGTATTTCTGTGGTGAGCGTAGTGATTTTTCCTTTCTCATTTCTCATTCTCTTTATTTCTGTAGACTCTCTTTTTGTCTTGGTAAGTCTGGCTAGGGGTTTATCTATTTTCTTTATTTTCTTGAAGAACCAGTTTCTGCTTTCATTGATTTTTTCTATTTTTTTATTCTTCTCAATTTTATTTATTTCTGCTTTAATCTTTATTATGTCCCTTCTTCTACTGACTTTGGGCCTCATTTGTTCTTCCTTTTCTAGTTTCATTAATTGTGAGTTTAGACTGTTCATTTGGGATTGTTCTTCTTTCCTGAGGTAGGCCTGTATTGCAATATATTTCCCTCTTATCACGGCCTTTGCTGCATCCCACAGATTTTGCAGTGTTGAATTATTGTTGTCATTTGTCTCCATATATTGCTTGATCTCTGTTTTTATTTGGTCACTGATCCATTGATTATTGAGAAGCATGTTATTAAGCCTCCATGTGTTTGTGGGCTTTTTCATTTTCTTTGTGTAATTTCTTTCTAGTTTCATATCTTTGTGATCTGAGAAGCTGGCTGGTACAATTACAATCTTTTTGAATTTACTGAGACTCTTTTTGTGGCCTAGTATATCATCTATTCTTGAAAATGTTCCATGTGAACTTGAGAAGAATGTGTATCCTGTTGCTTTTGAATGGAGTGTTCTGTAGATGTCCATTAGATCCACCTATTCTAATGCATTGTTGAGTGCCTCTGTCTCTTTATTTATTTTCTGTCTGGTTGATCTGTCTTTTGGAGTGAGCGGTGTGTTGAAATCTTCCAAAATGAATGCTTTGCTTTCTATTTTCCCCTTTAATTCTGTTAATATTTGTTTCACATATGTAGGTGATCCTGTGCTGGGTGCATAGATATTTATAATAGTTACATGTTATTGTTGGACTGTCGCCATTATCATTATGTAATGTCGTCTCTTTTGACTTTCTTGTTTTGATGTCTATTTTGTCTGATACAAGTACTGCAACTCCTGCTTTCTTCTCCCTATTAGTTCCATGAAATATCTTTTTCCATCCCTTTACTTTCAGTCTGTGTATGTCTTTGGGTTTGAAGTGAATCTCTTGTAGGCAGCATATAGATGGGTCTTGTTTTTCTCTCCATTCAGTGACTCTATGTCTTTTGATTGGTGCATTCAGACCATTTCCATTTAGGGTAATTATTGATAGGTATGTACTTATTGCCGTTGTAGGCTTTAGATTTGTGGCTACCAAAGGTTCAAGGGTAATTTCCTTACTACCTAACAGTCTAATTTAACTTACTTTGTATGCTATTACAACACAACCAGAAGCTTTTTGGTTTTTTCCTCCTTTTTTCTTCCTCCTCCATTCTTTGTATTTTATGAATCATATTCTGTACTCTTTGTCTATCCCTTGGGTGACATCTATTTAGTCTTAGAAATACTTCCATCTATGGGAGTCCCTCCATAATGCACTGTAGAGGTGGTTTGTGGGAGGTAAATTCTCTCAGCTTTTGCTTATCTGAAAATTGTTTCATCCCTCCTTCAGATTTTAATGATAACCTTGCCAGGTAGAGTATTCTTGGTTTGAGGCCCTCTGCTTCATTGCATTAAAGAAATCATGCCACTCCCTTCTGGCCTGTAAGGTTTCTGTTGAGAAATCTGATGATAGCCTGATAGGTTTTCCTTTGTATGTGATCTTTTTTCTCTCTCTAGCTGCTTTTAAAAGTCTGTCTTTATCCTTGATCTTTGTGATTTTATTATATGTCTTAATGTTGTCTTCCTTGAGTTCCTTGTGTTGGGAGATCTGTGCACCTCCATTTCTTGAGAGAGTATCTCCTTCCCCACATTGGGGAAGTTTTCAGCAATTACCTCCTCAATGACACTTTCTATCCTTTTTTCTCTCTCTTCTTCCTCTGGTACCCATATTATGCAAATATTGTTCCATTTGGATTGGTCACACAGTTCTCTCAATATTCTTTCATTCTTAGAGATTCTTTTTTCTCTCTGTGCCTCAGCTTCTTTGTATTCTCTAATTTCTATTCCATTTACCGTCTCTTCTACTACATCTATTCTGCTTTTAAGGCCCTCCATTGTATGTTTCATTTCAGATATGGAATTTGTTAATGATTGAATCTCTGACTTAAATTCATTTCTGAGTTCTTGAATATTTTTCTGTTCTTCCATAAGCATGTTTATGATTTTTATTTTGAACTCTCTTTCAGGAAGATTGGTGAGTTCAGTTTCATTTGGCCCTTTTTCTGGGGATTGTGAGATTTTGGTCTGAACCATGTTCTTTTTAAGTTTCATATTTCTATGTGGTGCCCTGTAGTGCCCAGTAGCTCCAGTCTCTGAAGGTCCTCAGCCCCTAGAGTGAGGTTTGGGGCCATAGGGGCATGGAGCTGGTGCCTGGGGGGAAGAAAGATCTGTTTCCTGATTCCCGTCTAGCCTGCCTGTCTCCCTTATCAGAGCCAGTGTGCCGACTACACAGGTATAAGCCTCTGTGCTCGGCGTCCCTAGCTGTTGTAGGCGGGGCCTCCCTCTGGCTGGCCTGATGCTGTGCAGTGACTGCTGGTTTGTGAGCCGGTGCTGTCAGGCCAGGAGGAAGGCTCCGCAGGCTGTGTGTCACGGTGGGGGGCCTTGGAGCCAAGTAAGCAGCCACGGGGATGGAGTGCCTGAAGCTCCTCAAAGTTCCCAATCTGCTGGGAAGAGCGCACCCAGACAACCTTGTCCCCCTATCCCTTCTCCCGCACAGCAAGCTCCATGTCAACCCCACCCCTTTAGCTGCCCTCTCGCTACTAGGAAGGCTGTCAGACCGCCTGCCTTTCCTCTGACACAGAGCAGCTGGGTGTGGATCCCCTCCTCCACAAATGGCCAAAATCTGTCTCTCAAGCACTCTGCCTGTCCCAGCTCCCCATCCTCCAGAGCAACATACAGTGTAGGTTTCTGCTCACAAAGCAGATCTCCAGGGCTGGGTGTCCAGCAATCCCAGGCTTCCACCCCCTCCCCCGCTCTGTTTCTCTTTCTCCCACCAGTGAGCTGGGGTGGGGGAAGGGCTCGGGTCCCGCCGGATCAAGGTTTTCGTACGTTACCCTGTTCCGTGAGGTCTGCTCTGTTTGTGAGGTGTGTATGCAGTCTGGTGCAGCCTTCTTTCCTGTGCTGTTTTAGGGTTAGTTGTATTAACTATATTTTCACACTATCTGTGGTTTTGGGATGCGTTCTCTGTCTCACCTCTCACACCGCCATCTTGAATCTCTCATTCTAATTTTAACAATAAAGTTTTAATTTATTATATAGTGAAAGTGCTTGAGATTTCATCAAAGGAACTATTTAGCTGTGTAAATTCAGCTAATTTAAGAAAAAAACACCTAATTGCATTATATTAATATTAAGAGAACATTTCAAATGTCTCTGACGTCTCTGATGAGTTTGGGTTTTAGTTTTATGAGACTATAAAATTTAAATTAAAACATATCAGATTATGGAAAAACTTAGTTTTTTTAAGATATATAAATTGAAAGCAAATGCAAATGGAAGCCATCTGGCAGCTGAGGTGTGCTCTATGGCTCACATAATTTTGTTATCCAAAGTACAACCAATGAGACTGCCTCATGTAGTTTCTTTCTGTTGTGGAAAAACTTTTTTTTCCCAATTTTTTTAGGGTATTGGAGTCTGGTTTCAATTAGTATCACCAAGTATCTCTTTCTAGTGTCTAAGGGCTTACCTCTTCTAGGAATACTTCCTTTATTATTCTTTCCTCTAATCTCAATGAAAAGGAGCGGGGTAAGAGACAGGAGGAAGTGCACTGGGGGAGCAAATGGGAAAAGGAGAAGTGTAGGGGGAAGAAAATGGGGAACATGGACACAGCATTTTCTGTGGACCAGATGCTAATGTTACCCATCTTCTAGACAATGCACTCCTGTTGGGCTCTGCTGACTTCTTCAAAGGTTAAAGACAGACCCCACCTACAGCTAGAGCCCACATTGTCTTCTGCCCCACATGCAGCAAGCATCTTCCAGATGCAGGAGCTTTGGTGGAGCCAATTTAAGAAATTTGGCCCAAAGCATACAGTCAGTTGTGTTAAATTCCTTCAGGTACTCCCATAACCTTCTGGACATAATGTATCTTTTAAATTATTACATTGTTTTAGAAAAGCCTATTGATAGCTCTGTGTCTTCCAATTTCTAAGCACTTTGAGGGTGAGACCTTTATCTTAATTGTCACACATCCTTGCAGCACTCAGTCGTTGGTGACTAGATGTTTGATGAATAAATGAATGAACATATGAACTAAGAACAACTGAGGGAAGTCAGCTGAAGACTGGTGACTGAAAAGGCAGAAGTATTTTTCACTGAAGGTTACACTCTGGATTCACCATGAACTTCATTTGAGATCACTAAAATTTCATTCTTCTAAAAGGCATTTTTGTGACTTTTGCCATAAAACAAATAGCTCTAACATTTTTTGAGCAAACTAAAATGATAATTCTTAGATACAGAGCATGATTTATTCTTTTGTAATTCAGGAAAAGAGCTAAGTTTTGCTCCTAAAGAACTCAAGAAGTAAAAATTTATTTTGTTTGCTAAGGAAGATTTGCTGAAAGCTAATTAGCTCTTATGGAAACAAGTTACTAGGGTACTGCTTTCTCTGAGAGCAATGGTTTGGTGCAACCTACTGTAAAATTAAGGAGAGAGAAAAGGCCAGAGCTCAGGGAAGTTAACACATTCTTTCTGATAGTAAAATTGGACCAATGTGGCAAACAATTTACCTTTCTGGTATAAACCCAATAATAAACTAGATATACCAGGACAGCTGTGTTTAAAAATATATATCCCTGTTTAGATACAATGCAGATTGGATTGTGCTCTTATCCCTTATTTGAAAGGGAACAATATATTCTGAATTGTACCATGACTGAACTTTTGAAGATTTCTTTAGCCATTAAGAATCCTATAAAAATAAACACAATAAAATAATAAATGAATAGGATTGGGTACTCTAAACTCAGTAGATAAGAGCTAAATTAAGATGACTGTCACTCAAAGAACATGATGCTGAAGGATCCAAAAAATAAATCAAATTTATAACAAATAGTTCATGGTTATTTTTATATTACTAGAAATCCATGTACATAAAAATTAAGACACTCTCAACTTGATATACACTTGCAATTAAGCATTTTGCCTAAAAACCACTGCCACCAATCACTGGGGAAGATCACATAAGCTCAGAGTTACCATTTTAAGCACTTGCCAAAATTAGAGGTGGGTGTCACTCTTTTCTGGGTTAGGCCTAACTTTGTTTTAGTTACCGTAAGGAAGTAAACATAGGACATTCACAAAAATTGACAACCTATTAAACTATAAATAAAACCAAATAATAAAAATTAGAAATAGAACTATGATCTGAGCACAATGCAACAGAACTAGAAATTAATAACAAAGAGACAACTTTCTCCTATCAGAATGGCAAAGATCAGACACTTAGATAATTTGATAAAGGGTTAACACAAAAACACTCTCATACATATGCCCTGCTGGAGGACAGTAAACTGGCACAGTGTGGATTGGAGGCCATTTGGCAACACCTTTCAAAATTACAAATGCTTATAAGTGCTTAGACCAGGCATTCCCAAACTTGGTAGCACATTGTCATCACTTAGAGAGCTTCAGCAATGACTGATGACAGTGTCCAGCCCTAAAGACTGTGATCTAATTGGCCTGGGGTATGACCTAGGCTTTAAACTTTTTAAAGAAGCCCAGATGATGCAAGGTAGTTTGGGAATCACTGGCTTATGTACCCTTTGATGAAGCAATTTTATTTATTATTTACCCTATCTATGTATATTAATACATGTGATGAATGGCCTAGGTCATTCATTGTAGCTTTGTTTTATAATACCAAAAGATTAAAAAAACATAAATGTTAACCAAAAGTTAACATTGCTTAATATGGAATATTTTGTTTAAATATGGAATATTCATAAAATGCATATATATCTGTCAAAAAGTATAGATGATATGTGAATTATATCTCATAGCTGTTATATACATTTTTTTTCTTTTTTAAAAGAGGTGCAGAATGGTGCTGACAGCATACTGTCATTGGTGTGAACACACACACACACACACAGACAACCTGGAGAGAATAGCTATCTCTCTGGGGGAAATAACTTTTCTCTGTATACTCTTTTAAATACTGAAATTTGTAATGTATTATATATTAACTCAAAAACTAAATTTTAAAAATTAAAATGAAACATAAGTTTGGTCATATCATTCTCCAGGCTAACAGAATTTTTATAAGCTACTAGTCAAAGGGGCATGAGAGAACATTTTGCAGTAATGGAAGTTCTCTTTATCTTCATAGTGATTGTGGCTGTATAACTACATATGTTTTTTAAAACTTTTTTAAAAAGCTTACATGACAACTGACTCTCTAAACCAATGCTAGGAGAATGTAATTTGGCACAGCCAATTTGGAAAACTGCTTGGCTGTATCTACTGAACCAGGCAAGCACAAGCTCTTGGAGCCAGTATTTCCATTCTAACATGCATACCCAGTGGAGGCACATACATGGATTCACCAAGGAGCAGGCAAAGGAATATCCATGGCCACTATGCATGACAGCAAAATACAGGAACAACCCAGACATGTTAAAAAGTAAATTGGACTATTAGACTGTGTGCATTTGTGATATGGAAAGCCAAGCAGGAGGCA
Source organism: Phataginus tricuspis (assembly GCA_029783875.1). NCBI lineage: Eukaryota > Metazoa > Chordata > Mammalia > Pholidota > Manidae > Phataginus > Phataginus tricuspis. Next base: position 28,885,174 of record JAQQAC010011087.1, on the reverse strand, counting down.
GTTCATTAGAAGGTGACACGGCCAAGACCAAGAACTGATGGCAAAGAGCATGAGAAAAGTAAGAAATATAAGTGGCCCTTAAGTATATAAAGAGATATTCAACCTCACTCATAATAAGAGAAATGCAAATTAAGATTACACTGAAATAATATATCTCATTGCACTGACAACATTCCAAAGTTTAACAACAAATTCTGATGGCAAAGCTTTAGGGATCTTCAAACATGTCCCTTGGAGGTGCAAAATTATAAAATCCCCAAGTAAGACAATTTGGCCATACCTAAAAGCATTTTTCAAATGCATTTACCCATTGATATATAAATACCATTTCTAGGAATTTATCCTATGAGAAGTATAAGCATATATACAAAATGAAGTATATATAAGACTATTAATATCTTATATAGTATCAATATCACAAGATTAGAAACAACTCAAGTCTATCCATTAAACACTAGATAAATTATGATACATCCATACAAAGATTCTGTAACTGTAAAAAATGTGAAAGTTCTCTTTATATTGCTATAGAAACAAATATTGGGGACATACTGTTAAGTGAAAAAATCAAGGGGCAGAAAAATGTACATAATGTGCTATTGTGTGTAAAAGAAGAAAGGAGAAAACACATATCCACATCAGCTTGTGTCCAGACACAAAATGATAGCAGTTAAACCACATGGACATGGGAAGGTGAGGAGAGAACAGAGTGGACAGGGGAAAGAATAAGACCTTCTCAGAATCTATCTTTTTATGTATTTTCTTCCAGCAGAAATGTATTACCAATTCCAAACTACTGCATTTAAAATGTGTTTTTAAAAATCCACCTACTACGCTGATGGACAGTGACTGCAATGGGGTGTGGGGAGGACTTTATAATATGGGTGAATGTAGTAATGACAATGTTGCTCATGTGAAACCTTCATAAGAGTGTATATCAATGATACCTTAATAAAAAAAAATCCACCTGGATAAATAAAAACAAACTCCAAAGCCTAATTACTTATTACTTTTCCTTTCCTTATCCCTCCCTTCAATGTGTGTAAATGGACTTTACAAGTTGTACACAGGTTGCTACAGCCTGTGGGGTCTAGAATCTCCCTTTAAAGGCATGGGGTGGGAGAAAGCAGGTGCGTGGTAATGGCTTTTAATGCTTTGTTTTTGACCTCTGGAGACTAAGCCAAAACTGTTTTCCTGTCTCATGAAAAAAGGCAAACAACAGAATAGTGAATCCAGAAAGAGATCTCACATACAGCAAAGGTGGTATTTAAAATGGGCATTGGGGGGTAGTGAGTAATTTCAGTTAACAAAATGATTTGGTAATCTTTACATACCAGTATTCAAAATTTATCTTGCCCTTTCAAACTGTTACATAGTATTATTCATTATGGATATACCGGTTTAAAAATATGTTCTCATTTTAAAATTTATTCACCTAGGGGGCAATCTTTGTGTATATATGAGTGCTTCTTTAGAACATATACTTAGAAGTAGAATTGAAGGTTAAAGGCTATATACTTTTTACAATTCAATTATATAGTGAATTAATATTAAGAGGTTCACTGTTAAATGAATGCAAAATTAAATCTCATTTTCATCCACTAGTTTGGCAAAGACATTGTCAAGGTATGAATAGATAATAATATGAAAAGATCTCCAAGTAATTTTTATAATAAAAAAGTAAATTTCAGAAAAATATATAAACAATGATACGATGTATGACTTTCTAAAAAATATCAACAGCCACAGTAAAGTTATTTATTTCAATAAACACACTGAATTAAGATAGCCAGATAAAGTTCAGGGTGGACACATACCAAAATAACAACTATTATCCCTGGGGGAGAGACCTGTGTGGCAGTGTGAATGGGGAATGAGGAAGTCAAGGGGACCTCTTGATTTTATTGTTCATATTTAATACAAAGAAAATATATTCAAATATTACTTATACAATTAAAGCAAAGAAAAAAGTTAATAAAAATCAGTCCATTGAATTATTTGTAAAATTTTTTTTAAATAGAATAAACTGACTTCTAAACTTAGTCTCTAGTAATTTTTTTTAAATGATTTATAGGTCACCTACTTGACTAGATTTTTTTCTCCTCAACTAAATTTAAATTCTGATGAATTTAATAGTTGGCAAGAAGAGAAAGCAGCCGAGAAAACATGCTGCATGAATGAGCAAGAACCGACATAAAAAAGTCTGGTCAATCTAATGAAAGGATGAAATTAGTATACAGTATTAGTACTTGGTATCAAAGAATCCAGGAAAGAAATAACTACCTGAATTTGAATCCAACTTCTAAAACAGATTCACTCATTATAATTAAATTTCTTCTATAGGAGGGGAGAATGGTGCCTTCTGAGTAGTGAATTTGGAAGGCTCATTGGTCAGACTTTTAAAAGGCCGCAGAAACAGGACTTAGTGTTGGCAATCATGAAAAGGGTATTAGTTACGTGCTCCCCCAATTCTTTGGCACAGGGCGCAGAGAGCCCGGGATAACACGTCACTCTGGGGGTGAATGAGGCAGATCGCAGCAGGAGGAACGGGCCCAGGGCTGCGGTGGGTGTAGCACAGGATGGGCAGACCGGGAGCGCCTCCACAGCCTGTGATCCAGTCAGAGCACACCCGCCAGGAAGGCTGAGTTGGTTCAGTCTGTCTCTCAGTGTGGACACCCACCACAAACAGCCTTTCTTGTTCACTAGTAACAGCAATAGTGGCTCCTCAACATACAGTGCCTTCTGTAGAAGACCAGCCCAGATGAAATCCCGGGGGTTGGGACCGTGGGGTCATGTCGCCATTAAAGACCAACTGGCAACTCCAGGGGTGCACTGCACCTGCAGGTGGTGTCTAAACCCAAAAAGTCCTCAGACGTTACGTATACAACCAAAACTACCTTTCTTGTTTGAAAGCAAGGAGGGCCTACCCTTCTCTACCCCCTTCTGTAGGCACGGGGGTGCTCTCATGACAATCTCTTGTCTGCAAGGCTGAAAGCAGTTGCCACTATCCTAGCAACCAGTTCTAAAAAATTTGGCATCCCACGTCATGTCTTCAATGATGGCAAAAGCTCTCCATTACTTAGTAGAAGTATATCAACTAAATAAAATGGTAGAAAGTAATACTCTATAATACTACAGAGACTTAATAAACAACTACTGTTCAGTACACTATGCAGCACCAACTGGAATTTTTTTCAAGTACATGTGTTAGTTTTTTCTCTTTAAAGAATTTGTCATTTTAAAGCATCATGAATTCCACAATGTACATAAAAAAACAAGACGACCCCAAAACAGCATAAATGACAGATATTACAAACCATAAAACATGAAAAATTATGGGGAACTGAAATGCTAGTCTTTCAGAATCTCATCATCTTTAACAACATTGTCAGAACACATAAAATTCATTTTATCACTGAAAAGATGAAGAAATGTGAAGATACAGTACCTGGTAAAAGTTGGGTTGTGTTCAGTCATCACAACTAGAAGCTTCAGAGCATATGCTGGTACTGGGTCAGGCTCTGTGAGGATGTGCTCATACCTGAAATGATCAAGTGATTTAGAAATACTCAGTGGTTTTCCTCACTTAAACTCTCCTCTAAACAAGAGGAGCACAATGCCATAAGGTACAAACATATGGGAAAAAATAGCACTGAAATAAACGTATGATCTACAGGACCTGCACTGGTTATGTAACCTCGTGAAACTTCAAACAGCTTCATTTGCCCAATGGTCATGATACCAACCCGCGTCACAGAGGACTGCTGTTAGGAAGATTCCATGAGATAATCCAGGTAAAACAATTAATATTGAGCTGCACACATAGTAAGAGACCAATAAACATTAAGTGTTTGTGTCAGGGGTCCCCAAGACCACCCTCACATTCAGAGATTTGCTAGAGGACTCGAGACCCACATGTAGTTGTGTTCCTGGTGAATTTAGCATAGCAACACCGCAAGGGCACACAGGTGGAGACTGAGGATTCCGTGTGAGGTTTCCTTATGCTCTCTGCCTGCCATGAGGGCTTGGGCAGAGCACACACTTCTCCCAGCAACAAAAATGTGGCACAGGTGTGTTATGTTTCTACCCACGGAAGCCCATTAGAGACTCAAGTAAGGAATGTTTTTACTGGAGGCTGGTCACATAGGCAACCTCTGCCTAATAAGTATCAAAATTCCACACTCCCAGGAGGAAAGCAGGCATCTGGTGTAAACCATGCTGTTTGCACAGACAGTCTGGGCACCATGAACTACCCTGATCAGTTACATGCGGACTGGAGCTAAGATGCCGGCCAAGGGCCATCCTTGCAAGCAGGCTTTTCCAAGGATGGCAGTCTTAGGACTGCTTTGCTAACTCTTTTCTGTACAACATTCTTCTTATTAAAACTTTAAAATTTGAAATGAACATTATTACCAGAGAGAACAGAGTTCAAAAGGTCTTTACCAAGTTTCCACAACAGGGTTCAGACTGTGCTCCCTTGTTATTTGCTGGGCCAAAGCTGGCTTACACAGTGCGCCTTAACCTATTGCAGCTCAGCTCTCCAGTATACAGCACCATCCAGATGCTCAATAAACCACTGACAGGTGGATGGATGGATGGATGGATGGACTGACAAACCGACTAACCAACAACTTTAAGACTTAACTCTCTGGAACAGTCAACACAAAACAGGAAGTAAAAATATCTCCCCAATGCAAAATGTATATTTAAAAATCCATGATGTGAACCAGATGCTTTTCAGCAAAAGAACAGGGCCCCAGGCTCTTACTCAGAGCCTATTTATTTACTCTTATGTTGGAAACCATTATAACAAGCTTTATTATTCAGTCTCTAACCCCACAGCCATTATTAAGAAGCCAAGTAAGGGGAAGAGAGAAGCTACTACACAAAGGCAACCTAAGAATTACAAGTGGGACTTGAAGTGTAGGAAAAACAAAGCAACCCCAAGAACTTCACACAGAAATCAGGCTAGGAAGCATTTAACACAGAGAAGAAGCTACTAAAATCTCAAAGAGACCAGAGTCTATTACACATTGTTAACATTCAAACTGGAGGTACTGAGTCAATAAAATGTTAAATTAGGTAGTGCTCTGTTTAAGGAGTCAGGAAGTACCATATTTTACCAAGTTTTCTCATAAAACATTTTAAAATTATAGAATGAAAATACTTCACCCATGTATGACAAAAATAAATACCAATCATTCATAGTATCATAAATATTAATAAATCAAAAAGAACAGTATGTTAAAAAATATAGTACAACAAAGCATAAGTGACTTCAGAATGAAGAAAAAATCAATTTTAGGAGAACAGTACATTTTATCATACATAAAACAAATTTAGAGGTGATAAAAATGTATTTGCATAATTTAATATCCAATTTGAACTTTTTTAAAAGAGGAACTCTTAGCAAATTAGAAATTGTTATTCCTTTCTCTAATTGTCTTATAAAATAAAAAGCTCTTATCATCCTAAGTTATGGGTACCCAAGACCACCCTCAGGTTCAATGATTTGCTAGAAGGACTCACAGAACTCAGAAAAGCTATTATACTCCTGATTATGGTTCATTACAGTGAAAGGATACCAATAAAAATCAGCCAACGATGAAAAGCACACAGGCAGCATCAAAGAGGGACCAGGCAGAAGCGTCCTGCTGTCCTGACCCACTGAAGTTGCATGGACATGGCTTAATTCTCCTGCAACTACACGTGAAAACACATGTGAAGTACTGCCAGCGAGAGGGGCTCACTGGAGCACTGGTGTCCAAGGTTTTATTAGGGGTCAGTCACATAGGCATGGAGTGCCTGTGTGGCTAACTTAGACCTCAATCTCCAGCCCCTCTGGAAGTCAAGTTGATATATGGTGGGGGCCCAAGGCCCCCACCATAATTTACACTGTTAGCATAACTTATCTGGGATGGGTCAGGGCCCCATGTATAGAGAGATTCTCCTATCAGGCAGGATATTCCACAGGCTCAGAAGTTATCTCCGAGAAGGTTATGAATGGAATTTCTTTGTAATGTGTACAGTTTGAACATCCCTGATACACATGCTGAGTTAACCCTTCACAGTACTCATCCTTAACAAGGACACTGAGACACTGCTGTGTTTAAAGTGAGGCATTAAAATCAGAGATAAGAGAAGAATGCACTCTTCCACTACTTAACAGTATTTGGAAACTGTCAGCCAGAGAATTTCACTTGCAGCGTGGGTGAGAAACTCGTGATAAGTCACTCACAAGCCCAGGATAAACAGCCCCCATTGCCTGTCCTCCAAGACTTCGCTGAATCACTGAGGAAAAGACCACAAACCTACTAATTTTGAAAACCTTCCCATGTGATCCTCTTACTCACATGTTTGAGTAGAAAGTAGAGGAGAAAATATGGAAAATTACTTAGAAATATAAAAGAGAAATAGACCTCAATAAAACTGAAAATACATAAAATATTTTTAAATAGACATAACAAGAATATTTAGGATCCACATTTAAAAAGAAAGCACTGGGAAGATGGCGACGAGAGCAGGGCAGCGGAAATCTCCCAATACCATATATATTTGTGAAAAATACAACAAATACAACTATTCCTAAAAGAGAGACCAGAAGATACAGGACAACAGACAGGCTACAGCTACATCTGTGACAACTCAGCGCCTCACGAAGCGGGTAAGATACCGAGCACTCCCCGACCCCAGATCACCAGCGGGAGGAAAAAAATCAGAGCCGGGAGGGAGTGGAAGCACAGGACTGCTAAATAACCAGCCCTGGTGATCTGCACTGGGAGCACAGACACACATCGCGTGGTGGATCGGAGATTAGAGAAACAGAAGGGCAGGATCTGAGACGGAGAACTGCAAGTAGGTCCCCTCAGCCGGCTCCCCAGTACAAAAGAAAAACGGGGTCTTCTTTTTAAAGACTTAAAGAGACAAGGGCCCAACAGCATAACAAAATCGTCCCAGGGCATTCAGCACTGCAGGCTGGGAGTCTAAGGGAACTTATGCCCCCTGGCCGGTGGCCGGGCAAAGCAGCCGTGCAGAGGCTTCCAACAGAGATCAACAGCCTCCCATTCATTCTTCCAGCCAGTGCCGCAAACAGTTCAGCGGAGCCACCACTGCAGCAGAGCAGCGCAGGAGCGGCCCTGCCCACAGCAACCTCACAGAATCTACTCCCGCTGGCGTACATCTAAGGGGGAAGGGACCCAGAACCCAGAACAAGGGCTGGAAAGCACCAAGGGGACCAGAACGCACCCAGCAAAACTGCAAACCCCTGCAGAGCTGTAGCCTACGCTGAGGTGACCACGCACACAGGCAGCTGAGGGGATTATCCCAGAGACTGCCTCCCGGTGTGCGGGAACCCGACTCAGCCCCCAGAAAAGGGCAAGAACAACAACAAGCAGGAAGGGACTTTGTTCTCCCAGCTGACACACGTGGCACCTACCAGTGACCACTTCTATCGCCATGAAAAGACAGAGGAATATGATCAGACAAGGATCACACAGACAACCCCAGAGAGAGGGCCTGATGGGATACATAAAACAATCTTCCTGAAAAATAATTCAGAATAAAAGTCAAAACAATGCTGATGGATCTAAAAAGAAATATACAAGAGCTAAAGGAGGAAGTGAGGAGAGATATTACTGAAATGAAACAGTCGATTGACGGGTTGAAGAGCAGACGGGACGAGGTGCAAGAGACTGTTAACGGAATAGAAATAAGAGAACAGGAATAGAGAGAAGCTGAGGAACAGAGAGATAAAAGGACCTCTAGGAATGAAACAATATTAACAGTACTGTGTGACCAATTCAAACGGAACCATATTCGCATTATAGGGGTACCAGAAGAAGAAGAGAGAGAAAAAGGGATAAAAAGTGTCTTTGAAGAAATAATCGCTGAAAACTTCGTTTTTCAGACCATGGAAGCCCACAGATCTCCCAACACAAGGGACACAAGGAGGACAACACCAAGACACATAATAATTAAAATGGTAAAGATCAAAGACAAGGACAGAGTATTAAAGGCAGCTAGAGAGAGAAAAAAGTTCACCTACAAAGGAAAACTCATCAGAATATCATCAGACTTCTCCACAGAAACCTTACAGGCCAGAAGAGAATGGCATGATATATTTAACATAAGGAAACAGAAGGGCCTTGAACCAAGAACACTGTATCCAGCACGACCATCATTAAAATTTGAGGGAGGGATTAAACAATCCCCAGACAAGTGAAAGCTGAGGGAATTTGGCTCCCAGAAACCACCTCTCCAGGATATCATAAAGGGACTGCTCTAGATGGAAGCACTCCTAAGGCTAAAAAGATGTCACCAGTGAAAATAAAATCATGGCAAAGAAAGCAAACCATCCAAATACTAACTAAAGGCAAAAAGTAAAATCAAATATCCACAAAAACAGTCAAAGAAAATGTAAAACAGTACACAATAAAACACTTAGTATATAAAGAATGGAGGAGGAAGAATAAAAAGGGAAGAAAGAATCATCAGACAGTGTTCAAAATAGCTAAACAAGAGAGTTAAGTTAACTGTTAGATAATAAAGAAACTACCCTTGAACCTTAGGTAAAGATGAAACTAAAGCCAGCAATGGCAATAAGTACATCTACTGATAATCACACTAAAGGTAAATGGACTGAATGCACAAATCAAAAGACACAGAGTAATAGAACAGATAAAAAAAGCAAGACCTATCTATATGCTGCTTACAAGAGACTCACCTCAAACCCAAAGATATACACAGACTAAAAGTGAAGGGACGGAAAAAGATATTTCATGCAAACAACAAAGAGAAAAAAGCAGGAGTTGCAGTAGTTGTATCAGACAAAATAGACTTCAAAACGAAGAAAGTAGCAAGAGATAAAGAAGGACATTACATAATGACACAGGGGTCAGTCCAACAAGAGGATATGACCATTATAAATATATATTCACCCAACACAGGAGCACGGACATATGTGAAAGAAATACTAACAGAATTAAAGGAGGAAATAGAAAGCAATGCAGACATTTTAGGAGACTTCAACACACCACTCACTCCAAAGGATAGAACAACCAGACAGAAAATGAGTAAAGACATGGAGGCACTGAACAACACACTAGAACAGATGGACCTAACAGATATCTACAGAACTCTACACCCAAAAGCACCAGGATACACATTCTTCTCAAGTGCACATGGAACATTTTCGAGACTAGACCACATACTAGGACACAAAAAGAACCTCAGTAAATTCAAAAAGATTGAAATTCTACCAACAAACTTCTCAGATTACAAAGGTATAAAACTAGAAATAAATTATACAAAGAAAACAAAAAGGCTCACAACTACATGGACACTTAACAACATGCTCCTAATAATCAATGGATCAACAACCAAATGAAAACAGAGATCAAACAATATATGGAGAAAATTGACAACAACAACAGAAAGCCGCAACTTTTGTGGGACGAAGCAAAGGCAGTTCTAAGAGGAAAGTATATTGCAATCCAGGCCTATTTAAAAAAGGAAGAATATTCCGAAATGAACAGTCAAAAAACACAATTATTGAAATTGGAAAAAGAAGAACAAATGAGGCCCAAAGTCACCAGAAGGAGGGACATAATAAAGATCAGAGAAGAAATAAATAAAATTGAGAAGAATAAAACAATAGAAAAAAATCAATGAAACCAAAAGCTGGTTCTTTGAAAAAATAAACAAAATAGATAAACCCCAAGCAAGACTCATTAAGAGAAAAAGAGAATCTACACACACAAACAGAATCACAAATGAGAAAGGAAAAATAAAGACGGACCCCACAGAAATACAAAGAATTATAAGAGAATATTACAAGCATCTATATGCTAATAAGCTCCAAAACCTAGAAGAAATGGACAACTTCTTAGAAAAATACAGCCTTCCGAGACTCACCAAGCAGGAAACAGAAAAACTAAACAGACCAATCACCAGCAACGAAATTGAATAGGTAATCAAAAAACTACCCAAGAACAAAACACCCGGACCTGATGGATTCACCTCTGAATTCTACCAGACATATAGAGAAGAAATAACACCCATTTTCCTTAAAGTTTTCCAAAAAATAGAAGAGGAGGGAATACTTCCAAACTCTTTCTATGAAGCCAGCATCACCTAATACCAAAACCGGGCAAAGATCTCACTAAAAAAGAAAATTACAGACCTATATCCCTGATGAACGTAGATGTAAAAATACTCAACAAAATATTAGCAAACCGAATTCAAAAATACATCAAGAGGATCATACACCATGATCAAGTGGGATTCATCCCAGGGATGCAAGGATGGTACAACATTTGAAAATCCATCAACATCATCCATCACATCAATAAAAAGAAGAACAAAAACCACATGATCATCTCCATAGATGCTGAAAAAGCATTTGACAAAATTCAGCATCCATTCATGATTAAAACTCTCAAGAAAATGGGTATAGATGGCAAGTACCTCAACATCATAAAGGCTATATATGACAAACCCACAGCTAACATCATACTTAACAGCGAGAGGCTGAAAGCTTTTCATCTAAGATCGGGAACAAGACAGGGGTGCCCAATCTCTCCACTGTTATTCAACATAGTACTGGAGGTCCTAGCCACAGCAATCGGACAAAGCAAAGACATACAAGGCATCCAGATTGGTAAAGAAGAAGTCAAATTGTCACTATTTGCAGATAACATGATACTGTACATAAAAAACCCTAAAGACTCCACTCCAAAACTACTAGAACTAATATCTGAATTCAGCAAATTTGCAGGATATAAAATTAACACACAGAAACCTATTGCTTTCCTATACACTACTGATGAACTAACAGAAAGAGAAATCAGAAAAAAAATTCCATTCACAATTGCATCTAAAAGAATAAAATACCTAGGAATAAACCTAACGAAGGAAGTGAAAGACCTGTACTCTGAAAACTACAAGACACTCCTAGGAGAAATTAAGGAAGACACTAACAAATGGAAATGCATCCCATGCTCTTGGCTAGGAAGAATAAATATAGTCAAAATGGCTATACTACCTAAAGCAATCTACAGATTCAATGCAATCCCTATCAAACTACCAACAGCTTTCTTCAATGAACTGGAACAAATAATTCTAAAATTCATATGGAACCAGAAAAGACCCCGAATAGTCAAAGTAATCCTGAGAAGGAGGAATAAAACAGGGGGAATTACGCTCCCTGACTTCAAGCTCTACTACAAAGCCACAGTAATCAAGACAATTTGGTACTGGCACAG